>JAOBYK010354577.1:0-17068 GCA_025434845.1 Phenganax subtilis | reverse complement strand
TGCGCGGTCGTGCGATTTTGTAATCACGCGTTTGATTTCAGACCAAATTGCACTCCACTCAGTGCAATTACCATTATATATTAGATAAGATGTCAGTGGAGTGTCTCCCTGCTCTTCCACTGTTGGTTGCTGCGGTATGACTTATGGAGCATGATTGGTATGCTGTTTAACCAATCGGCAACATGAGCTATTTTCTCTTTAGGTTTCAGAGTTACATGCTGTAGCAAGTTTAACCAGTTTAACTTGTTTGAACCTTGGTAGAGCAAATATTAACAATGGAAGTTTATTATGTCTGAGGAAACATCCATCGCTGAAAAAACTTAATTTACATGAAACACAAGTCACTGACCAGGGTCTTTGTTTTCTTAAGGGTAATTCAATAAATCTTGGCCAGCTTATGTACCATTAAGTGTGGCTAAATGACTGTAGTATATAGTATGCAACAGTTCATTGCTGAAAGACGAATCTTAGTCGCCAGTTTTGTTCATAGATCTGTGTCTTGTTGAACTTCGTCTTCCAAACAGGTTAAATATCACCAATTTGGGAATATCGCATCTTGAAGGTATAGCCTTTAATTTATCTGAAGCTGAAACTTATTCACTGCTCGTCGTTTGTGATTTCATAAGAATATTTCATTTGCAAGATCAAATGTTACTTATTCATTCACTTTTGGGTAGTCAGTAACATACAGTACCACAAGTAATTACTTGCTTATACTTTAAAGGTTTACCTCTGAAGAGTCTTGATCTCACTGATCACATAAATATAACAGACGAAGCAATGACGACAGTTGGGAAACTCACTACGTAAAGTTCCATCACTGTTTTCTATTTATCTCAATTCTTTCTGTCATGCTCTTCCTGCAATGTTTTGATGTTTGGGATTTTGTTCTCTGCTTAGGCTTCTTCGATTGTCATTAAGTAAAACGAAGATTTCCGACAACGGCATGCGATTAATTTCAGGTATAGCTTCAGTGTTTTTCTATTATAATAATCCATTACACTAGAAATCAAGCACTGACCGATTAGGGTGCAGTGTCAGTCAGTGGATTATTAGCATGTATTGCTCTGTAAAGTTACAAGTGATTTTTCATGCAGGTCTTGTCAGGTTAAAAGAATTAGATCTCGAAAGAACTTTGGTTGGTGATGATGGAATAGAAGTTCTTTCATGTGAGATTTTTCTTGATTTTTTATCGCAATAAAACGTGCTTTTTTGTGTATATTGGCGTGTGCTTAACATACTGTTCCATGCATAATGTGCTCTTACTGTAATACTTTTGTGTTGCTCCACTGCTGTACTTTGTTTATAATAATAAGTATTAGAAGAATTGAGAATAAATGTATTGATTTCGCAGACTTGGTGCGACTTGAGGAGCTGAACCTCTCTGGAACCAGGCTTACTGACAGTGGTTTGTCCGCGGGAAAACTCAACTGTCTCGAGTCATTGTGTAGATTAAATCTGAGCAGAACAAATATTTCAGATGCTGGAGTGGCAAACCTGAGACTTCCTCATCTTGTTTTGTTAAATATAGACTGGACTTTGACCACTGAAAAATGTCGATATTTACTGGAAGGTTTGTACCAAGATTTACTTGACTACACTACAATGTAGGTTGTGTGTAATAACTTGTAGTTTAATCTCGGCTTGCTAGCCGAGCCTCATCTTCAGTGACGTAATAGATACCCAGCAAGTTTACACTGACTCTGCAATATGTTTCAGGCTGTCCCCAGCTTCAAGCAATTCGACGTCAAAATTGCCGCGCTGAAGAAAGATGACAGCTTATATAATGGTCTTGTACAAATACATATAATAAAAAATACTGCCGTTTTAAATTCTTTTCCTGGTTCAAATATAATTGTAGTGCATTTTTAATAACCTGCACAGCTTCGCACTTAACCTCCACTAGGACAGTTCTATTCACAATCGATACTGTGCATATTTTTACATGGTACAAGAAACATTTTCTGGTGGGACTCTTTGTTCACTTAAATCGAAGGTTTCTTGTTATCTGATGCTCCACAATTAGAGCATTCAGTTTGGTTTTTCAAAGCGTTTTATTCTGAGGAACGAAACTGGTAACTTCGCTTGCTATAAGTTGCGTTACTTTTGCAAGTGAACTCTGATTTTCACACAAACTATTAGTTTACCTAGACGAAATTTGACAAAATTTCAAGTCAAAAAGTACTTGTCTACAACAAGTGGATAAAAAGATTTTAAATTAACGCTAAGGGCAGTGAGAAATTGCAGCAAATACTGTATATGCATATTACAATCTCAAACTTTATAGCATCATGTATTTATGTCATGCAACAAATATGATTTAATATTCATTTTGCTGTGAGCAAGTACCAGTACAAGATATTCATGAAAGCAAATGAAGCAGGAAAGAGAACGCGGCAAACACGATCGATCATTTGACTTAAAGAAAACTGGCAATTTGATTTGCACCCGGCAGACTTTGGCATACACTTAGGAAGCCCAACAGAACTGCGACTACGATGATACAGATCATTGTGTGCAAATGCAATGCGCAGAGAACGTGTTTCTCCATTCTCATCTACAAGACAAGGAGATGTTGCCTCTTGTTGTTTCAATGCTTCCATCTTCATTACGTCTTCCTATAATAGGTCAAACATTGCTGTTGCGACAGAAGATACGTGCATATAGTAAGGTTTATGTTTTCAAATTTGCTTTTTCCTTTGGTGATCGGAATTGTCACAGTATGCAGCTTTCTGCCATCATTATGTCAGTTTTGCATAATATAGATGGTTTGAAAGTTTGTTGATGTCAGTTTGTATCACTGCAGTTTTGCACTGCACGCAGTGGTAATTAAAATCCCAGCGGCTAGTTCTGTAGTTTGGTGCTATTAAAGGAGGGAGTGCTTCCAGACAATATTCTAGCTTGGAATGGCTACCCTACATTTAGAACTTACCCTCATGACGTTGTTGGGCTTGTACCCAGTGTGTTCTTCGACATTTTTTCTTTTCTCTTCATTTTGTTTGATTATGTCGTCGTTACGAGAAAACTTGAAGACAATCAAAGACTCGACCAAAGTTGCAAATACGAACATGAAACTTGTGATCAGATACCAGTCAATAGCTTTGGCGTAACTTACTCTTGGCATTGACGAATTGTTTGTGCCAAGTAAAAATACGATCGTCAGGATTGTTGTGATCCCTGAAATTAACGATTTTTGATTTCACTGTTTCACTAAACACTGAATCAAATGTTGCTGAGCTGAACACTAACATTTGTTGGTAAGAAGTTTTGATGTAAAAAGATCGTTTTTGGTGTCTAGAATCTCTTTATTTTTATTTAATAACTGTTATTACCCGTGATAAAACTCACCCAGGGACACTCGTTCTCCAATATCTCTTGGATCAATATAAAATGACAACCAACTGAGGATTGTGATAATCATACTCGGAAGATAAACTTGAATAAGATAAAATCCCATTCTTCGTTCAAACCTGAAATTTGCTCGTAAACTCGTGTAATTCCCTAAGTCAAAAAATAGAGACATACTAAGGTTTAGTCCACTTGATAAACACTAATGCATTTTCGTTAAAAAACACGTAGCTACATCCACACTAATACGCTCTAAAACGCATCATTACCAAATGACCGCGAAAAGTTTGGGAAAGAAGATTGAAAACATTGTAACTTCTACTGACCTGCTTTGTAAGTCACATTTTCGACTGTACATTTGATATCAGCGATCTCGAATTCTGCCATCTGAGTATTAATCACTGTGATTGGTTGATTTGTTCCTGTGCTCCACGTTAGTTGCATATGGTCTTCGTTGTACGCATCTGGACATTAATTTTGATAACGTGAACTACGCACACCGTTACTTTCATTGAACAGTACTCAGTGATAGTCGAAGCTAAGCCTTATTTGGTTATCATCGATATATAGCAGATATATAATCAAAGTCTCTCTTCTCTGCGTTTGCATTACTTACAACTTTCGATGCTCAAATGACATTCTTGGACATCCATGGGAAAATTTTGCAAATACATTTGACAAGCAGCTACTATCGACACTCTGAAATGAACGAATAGTTAGGTTGATTAAAATCTAGAAGTTTTTTACTTTGTTACTTTTGCAGTGAATGTGAATAGATATGATGGTGATTTGATACTATTCAGCGTGTGACAGTTGAAATCCACCTCAAGATATTGAAATGTTTACCTTGTTCGCATCATAATGAGATGAATGAAAAAGAGTTTTTTTCTCTATGAAATACTGAAGATTGCAGCATACCTCGCACTGTAGTAAACTCCTCCATCAATAGCAATGACTGCTAACTGGTTTTTCTTATGCAATGTAAATTGGTTGGAATTAGGAACATAGCTATCTGGAGTCCATATTCTTTCTGACACCTCTTCACCTTTTAATGAGAGAGTTCCTGCGACATTGTGTTTCAGCCTCGGGTCTTTCCACCGTTGAATTAAAAACACACTGGACGTGAACTCCTGCAATCACAAAATATCATTTGTGAGATAATAATGAAAGATATTGACGAAGATTGAACTACAGAAACCACAGATTTTTACCATAGTTGATTCTTTGATGTCTTTAAATTGTTGAATCTGCCCCATGACTTCCACAATGACTGGTTTTTCTTAACAAATATCATGTAAATTATTCTAGTTAGGATGTGCACATATGAACTAATGTAAAATCTTCTGGTGTCCTACCATATGTGTTCTACTGAGTTGCATGGTTATGTAAGGAGGTTTTACAGTTTTAGTTGTATAAGCACACCAGAAAACAACTATTGCCCTTGAGAAAAGTCAAGTACACAGGTAGCTTTCTTACAAGCATTGGATATCATTGCATGCTTCTAAGGGCGTTCACCTTAAGAGTGAAAATCCAGCACACAATCATGCTCAGGATTTACTAAACAGTGCCAAAGGTGTTTCTAAAATATCTGGTTTCTGCATACTCTACTAATTGCGTGTTTCATAGCGAATTCGCTTACGTTGCGCATATGGTCTAGTGCGTATATCATAAACTTTGTTGTTCAAAAGTTCATCCAAAATCTTTGTGGCATTGGCAGCCTCTCGTCGGTCAACGACATCATTTGTTGTAATCTTCGCTGTGCTAAAACAACGTGAGAGTTTCATAATGACTGGAGTTTGCTCCATAGGAATTAAGCTATAGAGATGTGGATACATCAAGAGAATTTATTTGTAGGATTTGTCAAAATTGACAGTTAAACATAAGAAGATTTACCTTGTAACGTAAGACAAACACAGACCAGCATAAATCGCAAGTGTCAACATCTTTACTTGGATTTCTCTGAAAAAAAACCCAAGTAATCTAGCTATTAGAAATCGCTATTTTACAGGGTGTGCTTAGTCGGGCTTCGATTTAGTCTTGTCAAGCGTGGTATAAGCCATGTAAGAAAAAAATTGATTTTTAGGAATAACATGCATTGAGTTGTTCAGGCAATGAGGAGACTCGTTTTAGCTCATAGATTTGAAACAGGAAGCATGAACAAAATTATTTTTTTGAATTATCGCTTACTAAATGAAAGATATGTATTAATTAGATACAGGCATCACTAACTTTTGAAATGAAACTTTGCTGCAGTCAATTAAACTCCGTTGTTGCTCTGTAGTTTTCAAACTAACCAAGTCTTCAGGTTTATTTTTTTTCATGACTTTGCTTTAAAATATAGAACTTTGAGTTGGTCTAGCTTTTGGCTCATGTTGAAAAATGTATCAAGTTTTTGTAATTTCTTGTGCTCTAACTTGTGTTGAGAAAATCGTATCGGTGATAGCTACAGACGTGTGATCGCAAATGTATTACAGAGAAGGTACTGTAAACCGTTCTTTTATAAGTAGCATAATGTATTTTATAATACAGCCATGCTTCAAAAGAACTTCGAAAGGTTTTTGTCAATTTGCGGTTAATTTAGCAAGATGTCACCACGAAGATCTCAAGCACATTACTCTTTTATTATTTAAGGAGAGCGAACGCCCAAAAAAAATCTTGCGCGATTCAAATATAGTATAAACTTTGATATTTTGCTTCTTTTTCTACATGAAAAGAGATATTGAAACTAAACAACTCGAATAACTAGGGAAAACATGACCATAATGTTAATATTGCTCGTAGCTATCTTAAATTCCTTTGCATGATGCAGTTAGAAAACACGGGGAAAATTGGTAATAACAATAATAATCTGTATATAGAATATTTAGTTAAAAACCTTGTTGGCTTGTTGTGTTTTTAATTTTTGATAAACTCCCTCCTAGAGCAAAGACGGCATAAAAGAAAACTTGTAAAACATGCACAATGTTCTTACCCGCAGCTTCCGCCCTTCTTTTTTCTGTCAGACAACTTTATTAGTGATACTTGTTTTGTAGTATTGGTAAGTATCCTATAGACGTCCCTTGTTCTATGAGGTATGTAACATCTAAGTTTTGTTGTCCATCTGTCAGCTAAGTTACAGCTGCATGGGTGAGTCGCATTCATTGGCTTCTCAGTTTCTGTGGTTTTACACCACAAAATCTTCAACTCAATTTATGGGGCCATGATTTCTTTTAATCATGCCTGAAACTTAATGCTTTATTTATCACGTATTTTCATTTAATTATGTGTACGATCGTCGCTTATAATTCATGATTTTTCAACTTTTGTGGGCACTGATTGTTGCAGCCTTGCATGATTAAATTTGGGTATGACGTTGGGTTGTGTTCGCTAAATCTGAGTTTGTAAACAACTGGAGGCGTCTCTGCTGAGAAATATTCTCCGATTGAAAGATAAGCAGGGAACAGGAGAGGTAGAACTCCATAGTTTAGAGTGATTGACCAGTGAACGTAAATTTTGTTATTGACATTCGCAAGTGTCCCAAAGACTAAGGATAAAACAGGGGGCATGATGAACAATGCGAAACAAAGAACGACTAAACAACAGAATTTTACATGTTTGATCTCTTTCAAGACGCATTTTCGTTTTTTCAAATTGTCCTCAGCGGGCGTGATCTTGAGACGAACGAACTAACGTTCTCACGAGAAATGCAAAGCCACAGTGATTAGAAAAAATATGATCAGAAATGTTGTGCTAAAATATTGAAGTAGATCTCGACTGCAAAACGAGAAAACAACCGTTGTAGTGAGTAGTATATCAACTGTCCACCTCCAATTATTCTGCTCTTTGTGATCAGTGTTTGATAAAAATTCGGATATAACACTCCGAAACATTTCTCGATTGTCTTAGAAGACTATTCTATGAAAGATAATAAAATAGGAAATTTTGCGGTCATAAATGGATCTGCCACTGATCTTTTTTCTGTGCCCGAAACGTGTGCGCAAATCAAATTTTTACTCAGCTAAGTCAGAATTAAGCCCGTTTTTCACCAGGTGGAATTTTCCGCGCGGAAAATAAATCTAGCAACGTGACTGGTTCGCTTCGCGGCGAAATGTATTGCTGCCAGTCAGATCAATAGATTTATTTTCCGAACTTTAGTGGAAAATGGGCTGTAAGGCTGCAGGCTGCTTTCCAGTCACGCGTTTTTCACACGCACGTACACCCAACGTAAAAGTATAAATCCTTCGAAGTTTTGCAGTTTTTAGAAGTACAAGAACGAGTAGACCCGTGGGTATTTAGAATTCAAAATTCTTAACGTTTCTTCTTACGCATTGCATTTTTAACTTTTACGTGTCAGAATCAACCAGGAATCAAACATGGACTGTGACCATGGATTCAATTGAACCAGGGGGGTGTTATAGTAAAAGGGCTGCATTATGCAGACGGATGGGAGTTTGAGACGGCAAAATGGAGGGTGTAAGCTAGATTGATCATTATCGAGAAATATGTCACTGAGAACACTAGAGGTTAGTATTTAGCAGTGTAGTCTTGAGACTGGTTTGGTTGAATGTCAAAAATGAACGCGCTACGTAGCAAAATAGCGTTGCAGGGTAGCAGCAAGTATGGTGGTGAAATTTGTTTACCTGCAGTGCCACTTGTAAAAGAGCCAGAAAATCGAACCTGAAGTCAGTAGTTCAAACATATTCTAACCTGCTCGTGTGTTTTTTTGTCATATGAAAGAATGTTGCAATTACAATATAAAAAGTTTGTATCATATTTCCACTTTTGGTTCATGTAGCTGCAAGCTATTGGGCCATGGTGCCGCACTGTCATTGTGCAAACAAACTTGTTTCTAGATTTGCTGTTATAACATTGGACCATTTTCATCCCATTGTAGTGTTTATTATATATGTGAAAGTAAGTTAATTACACTGTGTAACATGTCTTATTGCATGGCTGCGATGACTTTGACTTGAATATTTATGTAGGATAATAAATTAATTATGACAGTATTAACAGCAACTTTCAGAGCATCAGGCTTGATTCTATTCTTCAGTTCATTTATTGAAAAAGCATGAAGTTATAAATGATACATAAATAATCTGAGATCAAAGGCCCTTTTCTGTCCAACTATGCAAAATCTTTGTCATCTAAGGGGCTGATTACATGAGCCGGGCTAGCCCGGTTAACCGGGCTGAACAGTTTCTTTCGCATCTTATTGCCGCTTCAAAGCTTGTGTAAAATAAGATTGGACATAATATTCAGCTTGCACTAGGCCCAAGCCTGCCCCAAAGTTTATTCAAATATTGTTTTCATAACCAGGAAATATTTTTGTGACAAAACTCAGCCCGGTTAACTGGGCTAGCCCGGCTCATGTAATCAGCCCCTAAGTGATTCTTGAACTTTACTGAGTTAAATTTACTTTATATGCTGGTTTGTACTTTCCTTTTGCCAAAACTAGATTTTGAACCAGTGTTGTTGAAGTGGTAGCCACATTATACAAGGAAAACTGTGATATATGTAGCTTTTATTACTTGACTACTGTATTTTTTTTTACTAGGGTATATGTCTTTGGGCAATATTACCGGCAGTGTTGCTTGTGAATTCACAGGTTTGTGTTATTTCTCTATTCTCCATTGATCACTTCACTGCAGTTTTTCTATTCAAGGCTAGTCAAACATAGCAAAATGATTCTCATTCAATATTTCAACATATGGTATCTGAATCTCCTTACCAGCATTCTGTAGAAAAAAGCTTGCAACATTTCAAATTCTTGTGGAGTGTTCACTCTTGCAATCTGTCACAATTCATTTAGTTGCTTAACAAAACTGGATGTGGTGAAAGTAGCAGTTGTTTCAGTAAACCAGCAGGCTGTACATCATCTGATGACTGTAACTATCTACTTAAGTACACAGTAACTGCTCAAAATGTGGTGTTTGAGCTTGGTTCAAACAAATATCAATGGGTCGCTGTTGGCTTCAACTCTCATCCTGGAATGGTATTTTAGTTCTACTTTACTTGCCGCCCCTTTCCGTTTAAGCAATGTCACTGTTGTTTTTAATTTCACCTGTTTTTTAGACTACAATTTCACCCCTCATTTCTGAGAATTAATGTCATATGCACTTTTTATGTCAAAGGTGTTACAAAATGAAGTATATCAACATACAGTCCCTCTGCAACTTCAAATGTCTGCATATTAGTGGTCAAAAACATTTTAATATTTTCTAATTTTAGGCTGGGGGGAAATCATTAGCTTGTGAAACTCATAAAAGTCACGTTGTGCTGCGGCATTACGATATGCCTCGTGCATGGCGTCCAAAGCTAAGTGCTGTAAGTTTGTGATTTAAGCCTGCTTTCCACTATGCCAATTTATTCGAGCAAATAAGAAGACTGATGTCATTGGCTGGCGTTTGATATTTTTGTGGCAAATTACTTTGTGAACCAATCACGTTGCTAGATTTACTTTTTGCTTAAACAAATTCTAGTAGTGAAAAATTGGCTTTAGGTGTCAGTGTTTATGCGTGTTTAGTATTAATTCCGATCAAAAGAAACCTGAAGAACTGTAGAAAAACTTGCATTGCATGGCAAAGTCAAACTGCAGAAACTGAAGGCAGGACAATCCGCTGCTATTCTAGTCTATGTCTGCTTGCTGAATGCTAGCACTGCATCATAAGGGTAGGCCAACTTGCCATTACACGTGATCATACAAGGCAAATTTTCAGGGTTTTCTACTTTTCACTGAGCCAGATTAAAAGCATGTTTTCTTTGGGTTGTATGACGAGTTGCTATGCCTAGGTACTGATTTGCTTAAAAAATTACTGTTTATTTTCAAGAATTCAAATGCAACTCTGTTGAATAGCAAAGTGGAAGGCAATGTTCTGTATTGCAAGTAAGTTGCATCACGCAGAAAATCAGGCATGCTTTTTTATAATGCATTCTTCAAATTTCATTGTATGAAACATATTCTCACTTTCTGATTTACCAAAGTTGAAACGGGTATTTCCTGAAGAAAACCAAACCAGTATTTAGCATTCGGAAGTTTTGAATATGTAATTCTAAAGTGCATTGCCTGGATTTTCAGTAGTTTTGTTTTTCATCAGTTGTGATAGAAAAACAAGTGTGATAGTCAAAGGCATTTATGCATTAGAGAAAATTAGAAACACGTCGATTTCTTTTATTTCCAGAATTGAGCGGAAGTTGGAAGTTGGACCTGACAGATACAATCTCAACAATCCAGTATATATTCTACATGCTGCTGGCGACATGGGTAACCAGATGCAATCCTTTGCAGAACCCATAAGAAAGTCTTGTATGAAATTTTCGTATGAGGTCGCCGAGCATGAATGTAGTTTGCTTTGTAATGAACGTTTGTTTCTCCCATCACACCTTGCGCTACCGTAGATTGCCCTATAGCAAAAGTTCAGTCGTGTAAGTTCGAATGTAAGGCTCTGTGGAGGAGAAAGTAACGAAATGTTCTTAACCTGGGTATTCTTGTTTTCCATCGTCGACCTCACGAAAATGTGAAATTAGTTGTCGATTTTGCACCTGTAAAATATCGACCTCGTTCTTGCTCTCAGAGTTAATCGAAGTACATGGCAATAGATTATCTCTGTCCCTATAGCTAGGTGTCAAAACATTGTAGGGAATTTCAGTTCCCATTGTTTATTCACCTGGTATACATAAATATACTGAAATTTTAAGATGAAGTAAAATAACATTGCTCACTAAATACCCCGTTCTTGATTTTATTTTGTTTGTAACTATGCAACAATAAATTTCAGAAACTGATGGCGTTAGAATAGCTTCCCATCACATTGCTGAACACTCTCCGAATCTTGTGAGTGTTCTTGATGCACGTTCAGATAATACTGACCACAGCAAGGCAAAGAAGGTAAAACGTATAGTAAATGGCACAGGTTGTGTTTGACTTCTGTAAGTTGCGGTCAAACAAGAACGAGAGTTGACAAGTGTTGAAAGTCAGTCCAAATCATTATCTAGGACATTTTGACATATTACTGGGTTAAAAAAGCGGTGGTTTAATGAGTATTGTGCATATATTGGAATTGCCGTATTAAAGTCGCGTGATTATCAACTCTCCTTAATTGTTTGATTAAGACCTGGGCGCTTATATGTGTGCGCTCTGATTGAAAATCAAGACATTAACTTTCTTTAGTCAATGTGGAAAGATAAAAATAAGAGATCTGAAATACTATCATAGAAATTTTGCTGGTCAGCTCGTATTTACGTTGGTAGCTATATTTCTTGCAGCGAATTGACACTACTTCTTGTGGAAAAACCTTCGGGTGCGCACGCATGCCGTCTTCTTGTCATGACAACACAGACTGCGATTATTTGATTGTGTTTAAAAAGAATGGCACTAATGTTGAATTCTCAGTTTCTGGCAAGGCAGATGGTTGGATTGCGGTTGGCTTTAATGACCAACCAAGAATGGTGAGTGTGGCTGTGCCGAAAAGAAACTTGACATTTTCGTTGAGGTGTTCCCCTCAAGAAAATTGCCTCATTCAGCCATATACAGCATTGCTGCTTGCAGAAATATGACGCTTTTTGCGTGATTTGCGCAGAAAGCAAGCATAATGGTCACGCGCCGTTTTACATTTCGTTCCCTAGGGTGGCTCGGACAGCATTATCTGTCAGACGAGAGGAGGCAACATCAGTCTCTGGGTTGCGAACTTGGAATATGAAAGTCCTGATTTATTCCATGTAAGTTACTTATAAATGACAAAAAGTTGGAAATTTCAGCTTACATACGCTATAAATTGCGATTTGGAATTACCCGATTCAACCCGAGGATGACTGCACACTGTATGACCTTACATTCAAAAACAATAGTTAGAACAACGGCTTCCTACGTCTGTGTATTATTGGATGGTTTTTGTCAAATTTGTAGTCAAGTGAGATTTCATTACTGGATGCAAAATATGAAGGAGGAATTATATATTGCAAGTATGTTGCAGTGGATTGATGTAAACTGTTTTTTGTATTTAATGAAACCAGAAAATGACAGAAAAACAGTTCTTATCGTTGTTAAACCATAATAAATTATTTCTTTCCAGATTCACGAGACCTTTGAAGTTCGCCAAGGATAACAAAAGAGTATCTATTGATGTGTCAAGATATTTAATTTACGCCAAAGGTTAGACAATCGAAAAAAACTAAAGTTTTGAACCGTAATAATTGAATAAGAGTAAAATGTTTAGGACAGGCTGTTGGGGCATTTTCCAGTCAATGACAACGTGTTACATTTTTTCTTTCTTTCACATTCCCATTTCAGGTTCGGGGACTTCAAGTTTGAACGAGCACAAAGACGGAGATTATGGCTGCTCGAGTGTCAAAGTCGAGTTTGGAAAGAACGTGCTGTATGAGCTAGGTCATTGTGACACTGGTGAACTCGCAAAGGTTCATGGTAAGATTTGTTCTGTATAATATTTAGTTCAATATTTGAAACAACAATAATATGATGTGTTTCAATTAAAGGATCCTTCATGCTATTTGCATGGATGTTCTTGGTTATCATTTCTATATTTATCGCACGCTATTCCCGGTCGTTGTGGAAGAATTGGATGATTTTGGGCAAACATGCGTGGTTTCAGGTATTTGTTTTTAATGAGTGATCTAGGACAGTTGATGTCAATAAAAGACTTTGGAGAAACATAGTACGATAGCTTCTCTTTTAAAAAGTTTATCTCTCTGCATGGAGTTGCAGATACTACAGTTTACTCGAAAGTTTCTGGAAACAATTTCGAACCAAAGAGAATTGTTCTTGGCTAATGAAATAAAACAATTCGCTTTTCTCACCTGATGTTTATATCTTCTAGTTTCATCGATGGATAATGGGTTTAGCTGTTTTGTTTACCATCATTTCCATAATTATAATATTTGTCGCCAAGGAAGGATGGAGTGAAGTACATAATTTGTTGTTAACAATACTATCGTGCTCTGCCTTAATGTACTTACTAACGTTTGCCCGTTGTCATTTTTCTTCTCAGCCTCCTTTCCAATCCGTGCAACTTTTCTGAACTATATGAATGTTTGTTACAGAGCGCTGGTGATCATGCCATTTTTGGTATCATAGTATTGGTACTTGCTGTTGTACAACCGACCATTGCGTTTTTTCGACCGCAACTCGGTCATCCGAGGTTTGTGGTACTTTCATTAATATCAATCGAATAGATAGCAGTCACTCGAGAAACAATAGAATGTTATTGAAATGAACTGAAGACAAGTTTTCTAAAATTACGGCGAACTACCAAACATCGAAACGGTATAGAAATGCTTTTCAATTTATATGTATGGGTTATGAATAAAGAACTAATTTTAATTGAGATCGCTAAATAGGACCGGATTTCCTCAACAGCAAAAGTACTGGACCCTTTGCTCAATAGAATAAATTTTGATCTAGAGCTAGAAAGAACTTAAAATGAACCATAGGGGGTTTGCTACACAGAAGCAGAAAACATTGTAACTCTGAGGAGTTGCTGCACTAAGAAAGTCGTGTTCAACTTTCGAGTGTAACTAAATCTGAAAGAGCTTTCAGGGTTAACATTTATTTTGAGAGAGTACTGTGTTGCTTTTAAGAAGAAGAAGCGATATCGCACGAAGGGGCGAGTCCACCCTTCCACTCATCTGCTTGTGTATTTTCTGCAGACGACCTGTGTTCAACTGGTTTCATCGTTTTGTCGCGGTTATTCTTGTGATTACGTCAGGTAAAATTTTCTTACATTCGCACAACTTCACTACAATTTCTCTCAACATTCTGCATGGCTGCGTTGTTTTTCCAAGGTTTTACTAACTCATGCTGTTTTATTGCTGATATTGCTAATAGCAATGATTTCTTCATTATAAATTCGCTATGTTTTCTTCTTTGCTATCGAGTTTAGAAGAGAAGAATTCGTTTTTTTTAGCACTGTCAGCTCAAATTGAAATGTTTTCATCTTAGATCTTTAACTATGATTTAATACTTAATATAAATTTGCATTATTTTTAGTCATTGCAGTTTTCAAAGGAACAGAACTCCTTGAAAGTTCTGGTGGAGATACGTCATCGAAGCTTGTTATTGTTCTAATTGTCCTTGCCGTAGTAACAGCGTTGATTTTGGAATATCTTGCCTTCCGTCTCAGGAAAAAACCAACAACTGGTGAGCAGCCATATTTTATTTTGGTCATTATATGAAACAATGAACTTAATTTATCAAACACCGTTGCTGTTTTTTTCCAAAGCTCTGATTTCGGAAGAGGTTCAGGAAGGAAAGGCAGAACTCTGGGTAAGCGTCGTAAAAATTGTTTTCGTTCTAACAAAACTGTGTTGCTGCTCCGAAAGGCTTGGGTACAGGGCTCGCGCAGTTCCATGGGATAGGTAATATTATAGTAATGTAATGTTATTTAGCCTTGGCCATGATGTGTTCGTCGTTTGCCCTGGCTAGTTGCGAGCCAAATTGCTGGTAACCTGCGTATACTCTGACTCTGTAGGTAGTCTGTTTCGAAGTTTTGAAACAAGCGAACATGATTTCGTGTTTTATTTCAGGAGCTTAGACTGCAGCGTGTGTTGGTCGTGGTGTTTGCACTCGTCGCTTTTATCTTAGCGGTTGCTATGATCGCGTTGGTTGCTGGGGGCGACGATGACGACGATGATGACGATGATTAACTTGAAAATATATAGAATTTCTCCAGCTAGTGGGTACTGCCTTGTTAGCTGGCTGTTAAAAAATTTTATGCTAGAGAAGTCGTGTTACAGGATTTCACTCGTGCACTTACCAGCCAGAATGCGTAGAATTGTATTTATAATTAATGAATGAGAGTGCGGGACACTACAATAGAATCAAAATTATATATCAACGCAAGTGTAGGAGAACAAAAGCTCGTATTGAGCACAAATAATAGGCACTGTTATCTGTGGTCTTAAAAAGTGCGATGAATGGACGAACTAAATTTCAATGCAACAGTAAACTAATATACCACTACTGAGGATGAATTATATAGAAACAGAACACTTCTATTTGTAGTAAGTGATGGATGCGCCATGTTTTCTGTAAGAATACTAGTAAGTCAAGTTTCTAAACATCCTATATTAGAAAAATAGGTACGCACAGCGTACATGTGGGTAGCCTATGTCAATAGTCATTCTCTATAATGTGCACGGTAGTGGCTTTTGTATAAGACTATAATTATAACATCTGTTGAACATCCTGCGTAGCAAGACTTTTTTGACCTAAACTGTGGATAGTTTTCACATGGTTTGAAAACAATCATTGCGATATCATTGATTGGCCCCGCCAATGGACTGAGTAAGATGGAAGTTGGCTTTTTTGCAAATTGTGTTCACTGCCAAACCACAGGCGAAGTCCAATGAAATATCATGCTTGCTTTTACTATTCTAATGCCACATAACATCAACACCACTCTTGCCAAAAAATGTGCTAGTTGATGTATACTCCGAAAACAGTTGTACCCCTAGATTTTATTACACAATTGGTAATATCAATTTTAAACGACAGAATTCGCGCATGAAACAGATCAATTCAATAGCAGCAGATATCAGCACGCTTTTTGTTACATATGAGGTTAAACAACAACATGAGTAATACTATCATTCGATGGATTAAGTCAAGCACGATGCAGCCAACTGTTCGAAGTTCAATGTTACTATAACTCGTCAATTCAAAGCCTGTTTCCATAGTACAGTCGTTACGTCTTCAGCATTGAATACTTTGATTTTTAAGAACCATCGGAGGCACGATGTAGTTGCCAATAACTGCACCACCATTAAGTAGAAGATGACAGGCCACGGATGTAAAAAAATGGATAAAGTTATTTTCGTAAAATATCTAGGCTTTCTTCATTCAGGCAAGCGCCGGCACACAAGAGTTATCTGATAGTCCTACTATGTGTTGTTAAAATGCAGTGCCACGAGAGAGAGATTCGTCCATCTTCAAAGTTGGAGAAGGGCGGGCGCCATTTTGACTGTACTTCGGCTGTGGGCTGTGCTCATCTTGACATCACGTGGCCATTTCCAGGTAGTTATCTTCCCAAATTTCACTAAAACGATCGATTTTGTCGTTCACAGACTTTGCTTGCCATTTTCTGCGTTGTAAAAACATTTACACACTTTATTTTGTAGAGAATCAGGACGAAAATTTTGCCGTGCGTCTTTATCGAAGGAAGGGAACCAGTTACGTATCAAAGCATTGCTGCGTCGTATGTATGCATCCAGAATGTAAAATGTCACAATTTCTAGACTTTTATATACCAACCCTAAAACTCATTTTATGACTCGAGTAAGCGTTTTTTCGCCATGATTTTGATCTTAAATCAACGTATAAGTTGTTTTCTTGCTGTTTAACAGTAAAATTCGGGAAGAAAACGCTGGTAAAGAGCGTCAATTGTGATTTTTTTTTGTTTTAGGGTTAACGAGTGCGGAAAGACCCGTCATAGTTTACATCAATGTTTGGCTCAGCGTTGGTGGCCGAGTGGTACAGTCCTACAGAACTGCTGGTTCGAATCCGGGCGTGCTAGAGAAATGTAAATGTTTTGCTTTTAGCGCTCATGATTGCAAAAAGACCCGTTATATGTACAAGAGTACGTAAGTACCTCTTCGGTGGCCGAATGGTTCAGTTTTCTGACTGTTCCAGTGTCGTTGGCCTTGTGGTTCAGTTCCTAAGGGGCTGATTACATGAGCCGGGCTAGCCCGGTTAACCGGGCTGAACAGTTTCTTTCGCATCTTATTGCCG
>JAOBYK010354466.1:0-17071 GCA_025434845.1 Phenganax subtilis | reverse complement strand
TCCAAGACTCGTGATTAGCAGCCAACTCATTTCAGACAGTAATCTCAACATCCTATGTATATGTACGTTATTTAGTGGACGTGTAATTGTAGTGGTGCAGATGCGCGCATTGCGCATGCGTAGATTTAAAAATTTAAAAATTCGGTTTTTAGCGTCGGAAAAAATTTTTTCAAACCATATATCATCTGAAATTATTATTTTGTTCCGTTTGAAGCTTGTAGATAGTTTCAATGGCCAGGAAAAAAGTAGTTTATGTTATTGAAAAGTCGAAATGTCGTTCGGCAGAATCGAACCAAGGAGCTCCTTTTCCAAAGTCGAAGTTGTGTTCGTTGCAAAATGAAGTAGCGCCTGATGTTATGCATGATATAAAATAAAGTAGAGCGGTACGGTACACCAAGTTTGAACATGTTGGTGTGTGAAGGATCTTTAGCACTAGGGCCATATTGGCCGCGCGGGCGGTGCGCACAGCTATGAAGATCCTCTGTTGTTGTCTGCAGGCGCTTGGTCTCGCGTGCATGCCAGAAAAGTTGAAATGAATTCAATTTTCTCTGCGTGTACCCGAGATCAAAAGCGGACAATCACCGCCAGAATATGTTCAAAACTGTGCGCTCTGCCCGCGCAGCCAAAACGGCCGTAGTGGAAATTGCTCTTTAAACGTTAAAACTAAACTAAGAGAAGCGTTCAAACAAAAAGTTAAAGAGCTTTCTATTTTTTCGCTTTTGCGCGAGAAAATAATGTCTATGCGTGTGAGCGTGAGAATATTTGAAGGGCGTGTGTCTCACGCAAAATGCGTAAGAGTTGGAAGGTCTGACAATAAGATGCATTGGTCTCTCTTTTAGTAGGCAACATCATCTGGGATTAGAGTAAAATGATCACACTATGTCTCTTTGTCTTTTTTCTCTCCAGAGCAATTCATGTTAAGCATTTATGAAGATGGTTTGAAATTTGAGGAAGAAAAACTTTGTGCTGCCATAGAATGCCTTCAAACAGAAGAAGTGATTTGCCCCTTATGTAAAAAGTGTGCGATTTTTTGCTACTCAAATATTTTATATTTTGCAAAGTTTTTCTAATTTTTTTTCTTTTCTAGAAATCCATTGCTCCAAAACAAACAGATTTTCTTTTGTTCTTGTGGAGTTAGAATCGATACTGAGGTATATAGTACAATTGATTAGTGCTGAATTCTCTGCATTAAAAGGGTCCCCTCTTGACAGATAAAATAGGATAGGCTAGATTACATTAGATAAAGTAATTCTAAAGTGCACTGTGATGCATTATATCTGGGAAAGATACAAGAGTTCTCAAAAACGCTTGTCTGCAATTGTTATTAGAATGATGCCCTTACATTGGAGTTTGTTCAGACCCAATTGAGAGATGCAACAGAACAGCACAGGTATGTAATTTATACATGAAAAAAAAGTGCTACAGTTGTGCCAGTAGAAGCATTCCAAAAAATGTTGACCAGTTCATTTACAAACATTGAGGAGTTCCTCTGAAGTTCTGAACACCTCTCTAAAATTTTTGAAAATTTCTTTTAAAAGTTCCTAACTGCTTTTCTATATTGTATAACTGGCTCCTATCCTGTTTCTTTGACTAATTGGAATGCGTCTTTTGGCACAACTGTAATGGGTGAACTAATTCTACAAGTTGTCCACAATTTTTTAAATTTCAGAATTGAAGGTTGCTTTGACGAAGCTTCATTCAGTGTTTCATCCTATGCTGAACTTGGTGTAAGCAATTTGATAATGGCATGCAAAGTAAGTCTGAAGGCTAGGTATGCGACAGTTTTACTTGTCAAGGGGAGACCCTTGAATTTTAGTGGTGAAGGTGCGGAATTTTATTTCGACTAGTTAAATAGTCTGGCATAAGACACAGTGAGGTGAAAAAGTAAATAGTGTATCAAACAGCTTCTATCGTCATTTTTTTTTTGTTTTAGAGTTGTGACTTTTTAGCTGTTATTCTTTAGCGATGATCAATGAATAATCATAATATAATTTTTTGGCATTATTTGTAAAAGTTATGTGCATGTGAGATAAATATTATATAAGTTATGCTGTGTATATAGTTAAATAAATTTATTTTACGAACTGCAATTTTTTTATGGCTTTCTTAGATGAAGTATAGCGACCGTCCGCTGCGTTTTGACGGCTCGCATGAACGTGTGGATCTTTAATTATTGATAAATATTTTAGCAGAAAAGACGCCGAGTATTTGTTGAGTAAAACGCTATTTACGGATCTATAAACACAGAAATATTGATGTTGATGTGACTTAAGTATCTCTGAAGCTTTCAGGTGTTTCAGATACTTAAAGATAAGCGAGAGAAAGCTACTACCATTTGGTAATTTGTCTGTTGCGACGCGTTTTACGGACATGAATCACACAAATGGTTCGTCGGTTAGATGGGAAGATTTTTGTCGAAAACACGGAGAAAATGCTGCGAAACAATTTGCGAAAGAAGTAAAGAACTTCGTAGACAATAATCCTGTATATGATGGAATCAGTTCAGCAAATATATTCGCGAAAAAGTTTGTTGAATGTTTTTCCCAAACGTTCACAGCTGAGCTGATAAATGTCACTTGGGCAGACTTCAGCGATCCAGAGTCGCCAAGTTTGCCTTTAAATCCAGTTCAACAAGTAAACGGACAAGATCAAATAGGAAAACCTCGTCCTAAGTTTAATTTTAAGCAGTTATTTAGACGATCAAATAGCGCTGCGAATGTTGAAACGACACATCAAAACGGAAGCGTTCATGACTCCAGCAAATTTAGACCTCCGAACTTGAGTTTTGACCAAGAACGACCACTAAGCGACATTAAAAAAGACGGTATACTAGATTATCTTGTAAACTTAGACGCTGGAGCCGATCTAGAGGAGTTTTTCTGGCAAAAATGTCGAGTTTTATTATACAAAGCGCCTGGTGGTTATATGCTAGAGTTTTATGCACCCCCAAAGGTGGGTTTAATTACTTCCACATTTCCTGCTTTTCAAACGTTTGTGTATTTGTCGATGCCTTCACGATTGTTTTGATACGAAGCTACTTCTTTTTTTTACAATGTGACCGTAATTATGCGTTTTGCGTGCTATACGAGTATTTTGTTTATAAATTTTGGCTGCTACTTGAGTTTGAAGTACGTTTTGTTTTGACCTCACATGACTGCCAAGAGATCTTTTTTCAACCCTCCTGTGTTCCTTAAAGTTATGTTTGTCAATAAGGAGGAAACTGAAGCATTCTGGCTATACTTGTGTATTCTGTGTTCTGTTCAAAACTCAAAATAGCAAATGAATGAAACACGAATAGACACAAATGTCATGTTTATATCTATATGTATTGTGTTACCCTCATCATGCTAATAAGATTAGTCATAAGGCTAGATCCTCTTAGCTTGTTCTTTATTTGAATATTCTCAGTACAACTAAGTTGTTCAATGCTAAACAGACCTGCAGGGATGTACTGAAGAAAATTTTTCACTAATCATCATGATAGTTGTATTTGGAACACCTAAAAAACGGAGAAATCGACTACATGAAACCAACGTAATGCATGAGCAATGAATTCAAGACTATTGATATCGTTACTATAGTTTCATTACAGATATCCATTAAGATTTAAGAGTCTGACCATGACAAATAGTATGATCCCACATGAAAGTTACGGTTAGAAGAAGTGCAGATACAAAGTAGCGCCCATTGCCCCTCACCATGTTTATTTTTCATTATCTCAATAGGCTCCAAAACCAAAAAATGGCATTTTCTGCTTCTTGATTCATGAGGCACGACCAGCAACTATTTTAGAAATGCCGGACGGTGATCACGTCTTTGTGATAAAAGCAGTGAATAAAAAGGAATACATGTTGCGAGCAAGTAATAAATATGAGATGAAAACTTGGCTTGATGAAATACGAACTTGTATGGAAGAGGACCAAGGCGTACCTACAAGGTAATGTTTAATTACATTTTTTACTGTTTTTATTTTTTATTTTAATTGGTTAGGAAGTTTGTAGAAACAGGCTTTTTTGGGGCCCCTAGTTAACGCTAATATAGAAATCTGCTTGAAATAAATTGAGATATTTATATAGAAGATAGATTATGCACAACAAAACAGTTGTATCATAAAGATATCCAGTACAAGACTATATACATTAGATTAGCTTTGTTAGACTCTACAGTATATTCACAATTGAAGAATTATGAAAATATTTGACTTCTCAAGAATTTCGGTGGATGAACCTCTTCTTGATTCCAATATTTTGTTTACTTTTAGTCCTATAACAACGAGTTCTTCAGGAATGCCCCCACTGCCTACGCCACCAGATCATAATGATTTTGCACACAGGGATGGACCTCTGCTTGTCACCTTGCCTGAAGAGCATGCCACAGGTAAGCTTATTTTCTGATGTGGCAATGTGCTCCAGTGTCCCTGACTTGAAAATATACTACATATGTGACCAATTAACACACAAACTCTTTTTGAAACTTGCTGTGAAATTTTACTCTAGGTCCATATCGTACCTCCCATGCACAGCAACCTGTTTCAGATATAATTTATTCAGAACCTCGCTGTGAGTATGGTTGAAAGTCTTAAAGTATCTTTGTTTGAACTAAATATTCTGGTTTTACTTTACTGGTCTTGTGTAAAAGAGGGATCATCCTGTAGAAGCAAGTTATCCTAAGATGAAATTATCCCTGAATCTTGCGCTTTATAATATGTGATGTTTTGTTTACAGATGCTGCAAGTCCTGTCGGATCCTCCCCGCCTCCTGCTTTACCTCCGCGGTCACACTTGATGAGCGATGTCGAGCCTAGACCCAGAGAAGACACACAAGAGACAATGTTTGGTGTGTCCCATGAAACACCACCTGCCAGTCCCGATGTGAATAATGAAAGAGGTAAGCTCTTTTGCTTGTCATGGGGGGTCTCTTTGCCAGTTAATGGGTTAATGTACCCTATCTATTTTTAATAACCCATTTGCTGGCGATGTGCTTTGCTCTTTGATATTTTACTCTCTCTAATGCTAGACAGTTTTACTTATCTGAGTTCTCTCCGAACAGACATTTGACATTTTTCATTTATTTCCCAGTTTCCTCTGGGGGCGCAGAAAACAGGTCATCAACGACAGAGGGTACCCAAGATTGGATATCATTCACGGGAGAAAATCATCCACTCGCCCCATACCCCTGGTTTCACGGCACGCTCTCGCGTCTCGAGGCCTCGCATCTCGTCTCACAAGGAGGGCAACAATGGCACGGGATTTTTCTGATACGACAGAGTGAGACACGCCAAGGAGATTACGTGCTCACGTTCAATTTTCAAGGACGTGCGAAGGTGTGAAATAGCAATAATGATAGACACATTTGAAACATTTCCATGAAATTTTTTCTATTCCAGCATCTACGACTTTCACTGAACGCAGACGGACATTGTCGCGTACAGCATCTCTGGTTTCCAAGCCTCTTTGAAATGCTCGAACATTTCCGTTCTAACCCGATCCCCTTGGAAAGCGGTGGTCCTTCTGACGTCATGCTCACGAACTTCTGCGTGAACACTGGAGAGAGTGAAGTCGGGCCGAGGCGGACTCTGCCTGGCCGGTCGAATCGCACCGAGGGACTAAGGCGAGCACACAGTGTACAAGCGAGCCGTTTGTCAAGGACAGCAGTGATTCAAGGAGGTTCTGTACGCTTACCGTCTACTTCAGCCAATCAGCAACCGATACGTGTTCGAGCTGTTGAGAATCAATATTCAGTTATGTAAATAGTAGTACGCGACTGAGATGAGGTCTGAATACTCAGAAACCTTGAGCAAGTCTCCAACCTATATATGCGTACCTTCACCATGCCCAAATATCCTTAAACCGGCGTGAACGGAGAGCATGCACTCTATTAGACCATGACAACAAATGTAATAAATTTGACTTGCACAAAACCGCAAAGCTAAAATGTTTTTTTATTAAGTATGTAGATTACAATAATAAGAAAGTTTAAAGCGATATGTATAGAATAGCATTGCTTTATCAAATGATCACTGACATGCATGTGGAAGTCAACGAGCTAAGATAATTGAGTCACATTTGTAAAGAAACATTAAAACTGTATTGTATTGATATATCAACTGTGCGGTGGGGTCACATGTAGTATTTCCTGGATGCTATTGTCCCATCTCAGGGCCCCTTGCATGGTGTGGATGTACAGATAGTGATGGTTGAACCAGCAAGTATCGCTATATCTGCCTTCTAAATACGCCCAATATGCGTGATCTACTATGTGTACAAAAAAAGTGTTAGTTGAAAGTGTCCCATCCAACGAAAAAAGTTTTTAATAAAAAGTTATTAAACTGCAATAGTTTTAAATACAATCAAACTTCAACTTGGTTATTTGTTACTACGAAAGTTTCAAACATTGAACAAGACACAGAAAGTTGATATTTAAGGTAACGTCGGTGAATTGAATTAACAAAACGAATAGAAAACGCACCACAAATTCTAATTCTTTGTAATATAGATATTAAAATATATTAACAATGAAAGATATATAATGTATGAACTTCAAAATGTTTAAATGTGAACAAAATGTTAACAGTCTGTTTATGTAACCTGTTGTCTTGGAGTCGTAATCAATTCTAACGTTGTATGAAACATTTTGGCCAAATATAAATGACACATTTACTGTAGTCTCACGAGTTCACTCGCTCGTGTGTACGATGAACAGGAGGTTCCTTGAAAAGTGTCTCGCGAAGTTCACCTGCTCACGAGTACCACAAACATGTCACAGAACACAAACGCCACTTGTGTGCGTATGGCATTAACGCAAATTACTTCGTAAAGTCAAACGTGCCGAATCAAAAGTATTTTCGCGTTAAATTGTTCTTCATTCCTTTGTAAAAACTCCTGTATCATAGCTACTTCATTTGGTTTCATAGCCCCAGATTTGTGTCAGAGTATTTATGAACATGTAACGTGAAAAGACAACATACAATTTCCTGAACCAGACGTACTGCGTTTTGTGAGCAGCCATTGCTTGCTAGAAAAAATTGATGAAAAAACAAATTGAATTATTAAGTTGAAGCCATTGATTTGTTGAACATGCTTTGGTCGTATCGTTGAAGAGACGCCTCTAACAGCGTCCCCGGCATCTTTAATGAATGGGTTACCAACATTCCAAGACTTCAACTATACCTGACATTTTCGGAAGTGGTTCAAACCAGAGACATAGATTAACTTTCGAGTGATAAAACTACAGATTAGATCAAGGATAAAGATGTATTTTCTCAACAACATTACACTGTCCAGGGTGTAAACAGAAATAGCATTTGGTAGTGAGTGCTGATCTATCAGATGTTTCATTGCCTTATAGATCGATTTGTGATTGTTGTGTCCTGATACTCCGTAGTTGTCAAACGTGATCACCTAAAGATCAAGGGAAAGTCGCCATTTTGTCTGGACAAGGTGGGGTAGGGGGTTGGGGTGCAATTTTGGGTTATATCGTCATGTTACGGTCATGAATTGTGATACGTGTCGAAGTAAATTAGTACTCATGCGAGTAGCGAGATGATGGCACTCATTTTTGTAAAGTCAAGGATAGCTCCGCAAATGTTTTGTGCTTCTAGACTTTTAGATAGAGGGGAATCCTTAAATTTGTCTTGGCAGGGGATTCTAAGTTTGTTTAGTCAACGAGGGGGTTCTACATTTCTCTAGTCAGGGGGTTCCACACTGGTCTAATCAGGGGGGTGTTCACAATTTTGCAAGTTTTGGCCTAAAAATTATTTCTCCAAAATTTCTAGATTTGAGGAGATTTTCTACTAGATTTATGCGTAAATATGTGAAATTGAATCATTTATTAACTTACTGAGTTTATTCCATGAGTCTTTAAATGCTGCAGCAAAATATCACTCACAAGGCTCTCATTCCATATTATATTAGGGTCATCAGGTACCATCCTAAAACAAGAGCAATCCTATAATGATTACTCTGCTTGGTAAATTTTACTTCAATTTTTCTTCTATTAATAGTGTACAGACATGTGACTCAAAAAAATGATGGTCGAGATCCTAATCACATACTCGTTATCCAAAGTTGTGACATTATTGATGCCGAGTATGTTACAACTCTTTCGAAGCTCCTTTAGTCTTAGTTCAGCTTTCTTTTCATAATTTCCTACAGAAAAATATTGAAAAAATGACCATGAAAAAAGTTTTTGAAATGGCTAAAAAACACCAGCCAACTCCATTAAAAGTTGCCCATTGTCAAAAACGGATTAAAAGTTTTCTATTAACCTTCTGTCATGCAAAGAAGCGAGAAGGAGGAAGCGTGTTTCACAGCATGATAAATAACAGGTCCGAAAAACATGCACTCGTCATCTGGGTGAGCAATGATCAGCAAAACTCTTTTCCCACTAAACTTCATCCATGCGCGGCTTCTCCACGCTATCAAACAGTAAAGTACCACCAAAAGAAACAAGATAACGTACACAATGAGAATAGCAGTGCTTGCATTAAGTTTAGTCAAAAATGCACGGTAAATGTTCATGGTTTCGAGCGTCCAAACTGCACAGTTTTTCAAGAAAACTGAAAAGAAGTGTGAGTAAGAGCAGGGTAATTGATGTCATATTGGGATAAAATCTGGTGAGTAACTCGAGTCATTCAGGGATAGATGAAGTCAAAACACTCAAGATGGCGGCTGTGACGTCGTCATCCATAACTTCTATGAAGGAATTTTGGAAAACTTTCGACCTTACCTCGCTTCAGGTTCGCTAAATTGTATTATTGACTACACAGCAAAGTTCTTCTCCTGGGATTTCTTCAGTTTTCAGTGAGAAAGACATTTTAGTGCCATGCTTGTTTTGAAAAGTGTGTAAAATATTTTGTTTAGAAATCGTTGGACGGCGAAGCTACTGAGCTAGCAAATAGGCAAGATGAATCTGACACATCTCGCAAAAGATTAGTCGAATTAAGCAAAGAGTTCAAGAAAAATACTCCAGAAGTATGAGTCAATCAATACAATCAGTGTTCTCCACATAATGTTATCAATATTATCAGATCAATCATCAATGTCATCAATATGATCAATGTCATCAATGTGATAACTACCAATATCATCAATATAATCAATATTAGAGCTACTCTCTGTATCTTGTTAGAATGTGCGCAAGCAAGTTGCTCCATTACTTAAGAATTTTCAAAGCGAGGTAGACCTGCTTGTATTATATTTTTTTACAGTGCATTATGCTCAAACTTAACTGCGAACCACTGCGTTTCATCTGTGTAACTAAGCTAAACTAAAATCCATCTTTATATTTGATAATAAGATTGATTCATTAACGAAACGAAGCAAGGCTGCTGAAGCAGTATTCCTGTCACTTTATAAACGAATTGTCGAGATACCTGGTATGAAATTTGACATTTCTACATTCCTAAAATAGAACTTCTGCACCAATGATAATAAACATCCAAAAATCATGGAGAGGATAATTTTTCATCTCCTTGCATGACTTTAGATCCTTTGCCTGTTTTGGAGCAATGTTTTACCAATCAGCAAAAAGTTTCAAAGTTTCATGTAAGTTTGGAATATTCTTCCATCACTCGCATGTATATTTCAATGAAACCACGGTATATTTCAGCGTGTCTTTTTGAGGCAGTTCGTTCAAAGTTTATATCTTCACAGGATTATGAGATTGAAAACAAGAAATTACGTGAAACACTGAATGAATACAACACTGAGTTTGCTGAAGTTAAAAACCAAGGTACAAGCAGATTGTCTGGTACAATAATAATAAAGTTAGACCTTCACTATCTTGCTTAAATCAAATAATCATTTTTTTTAATCCAAAGAGGTGACAATCAATCGTTTAAAGGAGAAACTGCGAGAGTACGAAGAGAAAATTGAAGATACAGCAAAGGTCTGTGGCCAATCAGTTTCACCAAGTGTCCTTGATAAACATATATTGAAAACGTTGTTTATTTCAGATAAGAGTTACAGAGAAAGAAAAAGAATTACAAAAACTTTTTGCTGATAGAGAAAGGTAGAATAGTCACAGTTTTTTTACATTAATGTGTGGTGGTTTTTATCAGTCTATGACTACAGAATTTTGTGATTCTTATTCCAGACAGTTACAAGAAACGCAGCTTGAAGTAGCGAAAAAATTGGGAGAAACTGAGCAAGATGCTGCTGCCTTGAAAGCAGGTATAATCATCCACAACTTTTTATGACACATACACATCATTTAAGCGATAAGTGTTACTGTTTATACTAGAGACAGAGTAAGACTACCATAGGCCATTGGTGATTTTTCTGATTGGAACTGTCTGGGACTCCCTTGCTTTGAACATTATTAAAAAAATACTTTGGTGCTCCTGCAAGACTGGGAAATCCACGGGCTCCTGAATGTAGCTCAGTCAGCCCCCCCCCCCTAATCTGCTTCCGTATGATCTGAACTATGTTTTAGCATTGGAAAGTGCTCAGTCAGAACTTTTTGATGTCAAGTCCAACTTGGATGAGAAAAATGAAGCCAGGTATTGTAAGCTTGTAGATTCAAATGATATATAAAGCACTTTGTGTTAAAATTAGTTTATTTTGCACTTCTATAGAGGGTCAGCAATTGAATTGTTGGAGGCTGATGTTGAGAGAGCCACTCAAGTAAGTTTAAAAGACCATAGCTTTCTTCTGTGTAATAGTGATGCTTTTTCTTTGTGTACATTGAGATAACTGATGATGAATTTATTTTTTAGAGAGCATTGTTAGCTGAACGTCAGGTGGAGTCATTAAATGAACAATTGAACAAAATGAGATCTGAACTTCAGGTATTCTTTAGTGTAGAAAGTTTTAAGCTAAGCATTTCTCTCTTCAAGCAGTCCAATTTTTAACTCATTTTTATTTGCTTTTATTTGAAAGAACTCTGATGAAAAAGCTCGCCCAAATGTGGTAATGATTTATTGTTTTGTTTTTTGATTAATTTCTTGCTCTTTTAGAAGATTTTCTCACTACCAAACAATATATTTGCCCAAAGCATCATTTTCAGACTATAAAATGTGTTTAAAAATTTAGAAATTAAATATTTACCCTTGCTTTTTCATGAAATTTTCAAGACTCTCAATTCTTTCTCAAACTCTTCCACTTTTCTCACAAAATTATTAATCAGTATATGTGCCCATAGCAATAATTTTCAATCATTTTCTTGCAAGCTTTGCCTTCTCCTTGATATCTCTGTAGTCTTGTGACTCTTCAATTTCCCATCATATGTAGGATGACGCTTTTCACTCCATATCAAGGTCAAGTTTGGAGCGAGAACTTTCTAGCAAAGAAAAAGAGGTATCTTATTCAGTGTAGCACACGTAGATACAATTGTCTGCTCAGTATAGATTACATTTTCTTAAGTATAAGGTTACCTGAGCTTGGAAGCATATACTTATTGTATAACTGTTGTAGATCAGTCAGCTTGTGGAAGACATTCAAAAACTCCAATCTGCTATGAATAAAATGCGAGATGCAGGTACACATCAGGTATGTCACATTTGCTCAAGCAAGGCTATTGTATTCGCAGTCAAGCTATAATAAACAGACATTGGTTATCAATAAGCCAATGATACTTTTAAATTAAGAAATTTATTAAGCCCCCTATTGTTCTTAAACATGAATTTTGTTCAATGCTTACACCTTACAAAAAATTATGAAAAATTATCCAAGACTTTAAGGATAACTAAGCCCCCTCCCCTCCCAAAAAAGCCTCTCTTTTCTAATAAACCCCCTCAAAAGGGTCTGACAAGAATAAGCCCCTCCCTGCAGGGGCTAAATAGAGAGAATATGGTAATCTTAAGACTTTGTATTTTGCTTTTGACCTCAAGAGATAGGTGCATGCAATTTTATTGTACATAGGTTGCCTCTTTGGAAGAACAATTGGTCAGTAAAAAGGAAGTCATTCACAAGTTGGTGAGTTGAAAAAATTACAATTGAAATCCGTACAGAAGTAGTTTATATACTTGAATACTAATGTTTATTAATTCTCCCTGGCACAGGAAGCAAGACTCAAGCAGCAAGCTGATTATGAGGAAATTCAAAGAGAACTTGAGTAAGTTAGAGGACTTGATAGATAAATTGTGAAAACGTGAAAAATTCTTCAGAGTGTGGTGATAGTTTTGTATTGGTTTTTTCCCAGCATTTTAAAGTCTGTTGAGTTTTCGAGAATTCCAAGCGGAGAAGGTGATGATGATATTGAGGAGGTGAAAATTTGGGTCATTTGTTATCATCTGTGATATGTACTTGCTGTAATCATGAATTCTTGTTCTATTTTTCTTATAGGATACAAAGAAAACCCTTGAAATGCTTCTTTTGGAAAAGAACAGAGGTACTATATGGACTTTTTCAAGAAGCAAAGAATTCTTCGCCCATTGATAAGTTGTTCTGCGTTTTGACGTTTCAGGTTTGCAATCAGAAAACGCCAAATTAAAGTTTGCCAATCAAGAACTCTCTGGTAAGTACTATTTTATATTATTCTCTATCGAGGTGCTAATTTAATATTGCAGAGGACTGTAAGTACTTTAAAACACTCACATTTCATGTCTTATATCTCATAAAACATGAACTGTTAGTCTGTTTTAAATGACTTTAAAAAAATGACTGAGCTCATGAGTTTATATCAAGGTTTTCATTTTCATTGATATTAAATAACATACCAGTATGCTGTGGTTTCAGAGCGTCATGCTGATCTACAGAAGCAGTACACTGGGGCAGCTCATACCTTGATAGAACAAAAAGAGTTGATTGCTCAACTTGAAACTGATTTACTCTCTGTCAATGCTTTACCTAGAACACTTCGTGGCCAAGGAGAGGTATGATACTATAAATATGTATGTAAGCTCTGGCTAACTGGTGTATAGTTCTATCGGTTTGAATTGTTCCTTTTAGGGAGAAGCAGGCCCCATTTCTGAAACAGACCTGGTTTCGCTGGCAGTTCATGGTGGAAAAAACACACCCTCAATTACAGGTTAGCATCAATGAGCAATCCCAGCTATTAACTAAATTTTGATACAGACAAGAAGAACGACATCCATCGTCACAGCTTACATAAAAGAGCATCCTAGCATAAGCAAAATTGCAAAGTTTTGTTGCGAGGGATTTAGAAATGCGGAAAATATACATTGTTTTCATGGTTTGCTATATTTTCTGCATTTTACAACATTTTGCAACCAAACTTTGCAATTTTATTACCTATGATTTTCCTTCCAGCTGTGATGATGGATTTTGTTCTTCTTGCTAGATCAACATTTGGTCAATGGGTGGTATTGTTCATACATAGGTGAAAAAATCAGCTTCTTTTTTAAGTTGTATACTAGTTCATACTTGACCGGGGTTATCTTATAATAGTTTTTGTGCTTCATTTCAAGATGTAAACTCATTAGAAGGCACTGCTAATGCAGATTCTCTTCTTCCGATCATCTCGAGCCAACGTGAGAGATTCAAGATGAGAAACATGGAATTAGAAGCGGTATGATTATTAAACTATTAGTTATGTTGGAGTAACTAGGCTGTCCTATCAGTTCCAAACTGTTTTTCCTAGAGATCCACTGAGAGTCATCTCTTATTGGTCCAGTGTTCCTACAGGAAGAAACCTAAACTGAACTAACTCTATTTATACTGAGTGGTTATATCAATTTTTGATTTAGCAATCTCGACATCAGCAAAGGCAGACGAGTTTACTTCAAAATGAGATTGATACTCTACGTTCAGATAATGTAAAACTGTATGAGAAAATACGATTTCTTCAAAGTTATCCTAGCAAAGGAGGAGGTAGCCGTGAAGATGAGACTACAGTTAATAAATATTCATCACAATATGAAGCAAGACTTGACCCTTTTGCAGCCTTCAATAAAAATGTGAGTTTTGTGTATGTGACTAGTTTTATGACTTCTATAACTGCTACAGATGGTGGTCAGAACAATTCGCAGGTATCTTGGTGTAGCTTATTATTTTGTCTGAGATTTTCTCCTCTTTTTAGGAAAAACAACAAAGATATTTGGGTCTGAGCGCTCATGATAAAGTCACTTTAAATATGGTGCGTTCTTAAAGCTTTTGTGACATCTCCATCCCATACAATCAAATTTGGTTGGCTCAATTCATTTTGGGGTTGTTTTGCTTTAGGGAAAGTTCATTTTATCTAACAAGGTTGCCAGAGCCGTAGCTTTCTTTTATACGATCTTTCTTCATTGCTTGGTTTTCCTAGTAAGTTCTGCTTGAATAAAACTATTGCATTGATTCAGTGTTACTACAACAGAAGGAAACTGATGTACTTGCTGCTTCAATTTTTTCTGATGTTTTTGGCTTTTGTTTCAGGTATTGTATAAGTTGGCTCATGCAGAATCATGCAAACGATTTGTTGCTGCTGAATGCAATAAAAGGTTTGTAGGAAGAAAAAAAAGGAAGGTTAATGAGAAGAGTATATAGAGTCTAGTTTACTAATTCTTTAGTGGTATGCTTGGTAATGAGTGTTGACTTTTATAGTTGAAACTGATATTCTTTAGGTTTTTTAATCACATGCAAGAAGTCCATCATGGAGGGCAAGGTGGATATTTCCCAACATAAATTTCTTCAAAGACTGTCAAATGTAAATAAACATGGGTAATTTTGGGAAAACTCTTTCAAAAGTAACAGTTGCAAACAAGTTACAGTAGTTAAATAATTTTCTAATTTGTTTATAATAATCTGGAACCTGGAATAAGGTCAAGGACTTTATGCCTAATTCTTAATCTGTGAAACTTTGGGTTGTGTGTGGTTAACATACGTATACACCCAGAATTGCTCTATGAAATGGACTCTGCGAGTTTCATTATTGCTAGGAACTTTTTCAAGGTTCTGTTGAGGTGCATGCTACTCACTACACCAGGGAAGAATTGACCAGAGTTTAATACAAAGTCAAGCACACGTTGCAAAACTTTATATTTTGCATCATTGTTTCCATCAGTTAACTACAGCTTTTTGAGCAGCAAAATACACTAATTTGAGATGCAAGTCAGACTTTCTTTCAGGGTATTTCCAATCACTTAGAACAGCAAGGCACTAGATATTTCCTTGCCTAAGGACAGTTTAGTAAGAATAGTTTGCTTCGAAGGTCTTTTGACTGCCCGCTAAACTCTCAACTCCTGTGTATTTGCCAAGCGATGCAGCACCATTAGCTGCAGCTCTCTTCGCAAGCTCCAGTTGACCAGCTTTCACATTCTCTGCTTTACCACCCCAAGCTTTTAGAGTGCTCGCCTGTAAAGCTCGGCCAAAAGAGAAGGTTAAGGCCCATGGTTTCTTACCTGAAGAGAAATTGAGATAGTTCTAAAACTGATGGTAAATGGTTTCAGTACTTTCTTAACATACCAGGGTGTTTGTTGACAGCATTTAAGTTTACTGATGCTTCTTCCTCAGACTGGCCTCCTGAAAGAAATGTTACACCAGGGACGGCTGCTGGTACTGTGCGCTGTAATGCAGTCACTGTTGCCTCTCCAATTTGTTCTGGAGTGAAATTCTTAGGACAGCTTTGACCTGAAAATTTAAAAAAAGTTACTACTGAAAAAATAGTAAGACTATGCTGCTTTCTCAACATAGTGATTTGCTCTTATATCAAATTATAAAAATAGGTCTTTAAATTTTGACCTTTGACCCTTCATCTGTCGTGTCTGATTTGAATTATGTAACTTTCTTATAGGTAATGAGTTTGTAGTTAAACATTGCAAGCAAACACATTGTTTCAAATAAAAAAAAGTATACAGTAAGTGCTGCTAGTAACTTTTAACAAATTACACCCAAAATTTGAGAATAATCAAAAAAAACTTTGGAGATTTATTTTGTACCTGGTGTCACCATGTTGGGTTTCAAAAGTGTCCCCTCCAAGTAGACATGGTGGTCAACTAGAGCCTTGTAGGTCGCAGAAAGAACAGCTTCTGTTGCCTTTTGACAAGTTTGCAAATCATGTTCACCATCACACAAGATTTCAGGCTCAACAATGGGTACCAAACCATTTGCTTGGCAGATCGTGGCGTATCTAGCTAACACGTTTGCATTTTCTTTCATGGCCAATTCTGATGGGTTATTTGGCCCGATCTTTAAAACACAACGCCATTTAGCAAAGTGACAGCCGTCTTTCTTGTATTGTGCACATCTTTCGCTTAGACCATCCAGACCTTGTGTTGTTCCTTCGTTAACAGTTCCAGCCAGAGGAACGACGCCCTTGTCAACTTTTATGCCAGGAATTATGCCCAAATTCTTGATCAATTCGACGAACGGTGTACCGTCATCTGCTTTTTGGTAAAGCGTCTCATGAAAGAGAATTACTCCACCAAGATTTTCAGCAACTTTCGGATCGATTGTGAACAGTAGTTGACGATAAAGCCGGCGATTTTCTTCGGTGTTTTCAACAGAAATCGCTTTTAGTCTTTTTCCCATTGTTCCTGTACTTTCGTCAGCTGCTAAAATGCCTTTTCCCGGCTTCACAATCGCCTCTGCAATACTTTTTAATTCTTTCTTCAACTCAGGCGTCAGAGGAGCATCCATTTTCGTGCAATCTGGCGAGAAATTACAGTGAAAATCCACAAAAAGGTTGGAAGTAGTCCTTGGTTGGTTTGCAAGAAGAATGCGACGTTGCACGTCCGTTTGTTTTTATTGGCGAAATAACGAGCTGTGATTGGCTGGAAATGTAGAATATAATTAATGTCCATTTCATTACTACATTTGAATTTGTTAGACTTCCACAAAAGTACTTTTCAAACTAAATTATCTTCACTAATTGACAGAAAATGAGTGGTCAACTGGTTATAAATTTTATTAACGGTTTGTCAGGCATTTAAACTCTTGCTGTTTTGCTTTTGTAGTTGGAAAAAGTTGAAAAACTTTTTATGCTCTTTCTGATCAAAGGTCAATTCTTCTTACATATAGAAGGCGTGTTATGGGACTGACCCTTCAGCTTTACAGAGAAAACTTGAGGAAGAAAGTTTTTGCAAGACTATTGTATTCAATATAGTAAAGGTCTTTCTGTCGCGTTCCCGACACAACTGTTTTGGGTAGTACAGTTGAGCCAGAGTTCGTATAGCGTAAGTGATCAACCACACC
>JAOBYK010354355.1:0-17073 GCA_025434845.1 Phenganax subtilis | reverse complement strand
AAATAGCAATAAAAACGTATGATACTACCTCATTGATTTCGTTGGTGGCCATTTTGAAGTTTGAATCAACTTGATTTGCTTTTGACCATTAGACTCCGGTCTAGTAACAGCATTTAAGTAGCGGCTTAAGTAGCGGCGTAAGTGGCGGCGTAAGTAGCGGCGTAAGTAGCGGCGTAAGTGGCGGCGTAAGTGGCGGCGTAAGTGGCAGAATAACTGAAAGTACGACTGAAAAGTGGCGACATAATTCAGAGCGCAGCCGAAAAAAAGAAGAGAGAGCAATGGCCCTTCTGAACCACCGTACGCAACTTTAATGAAAACTGTAGAGTGGGATAAATCAAGTACTTTAGTCAATGAAACTATCAATCTTCCTAGAAAAAGTATGGCAGCTGTTGTAATGTTATTTAGGAATAAAACTATTACTGATAGTGAAGAATGTTTATATCCTAAAATTGAATCTGTAAAGGTCACCATTGAAGGAGTACCTAATTGCATTTATAGTCAAGGAAGTAATAAAGAAGACTTGTATTCAGAAGCAAAACGATTCTTTATGGGAAACTATGATAGAAACAACATGAACATGAGAAAGTTTTTCAAAGATAAATTTGCTCTAGTGATTGATCTTAGAACGATTCATGATAAGGATGTTATTGGATCAGGTAAAAAATTAGTCAATACTCAAAATGGTGCGTTGTTAGAGATAAAAATAGGAAAAAACGAGTGCTAATGTAATGTGTAAAATATTTGTCATTAGTGATGGTCTAATAAATTATAAAAGCAAAGTCAATGAAAATGTATACTACTAAATTGTGGCATAAGAATAATTAATTATTAATTTTACTCTCCATGTGTAACTTTAGTATCAGGTTACACTTGGAAACTTTTTTTTAATTCAATTTTATAAATATATGGATGTCTTAAATTAATGTCCAACTTTGAAAACTTTATATTTTTTAACTTTTTTAAAATATCACATTTTTCTTTTTTAGACACATAACACAGGTAATCATCAAATAATGTAATCATATCTTTTTTATTTGGATTATAAAATGAAACAAGTCTAGAAATATTCTCATGATAAGGCTTAGCGATAGAAGTAAGTTGTTGAGTAATCACAATTGTACTAAGACCATAATGTCTAGCAGAGAAGGCAAGATTGACAAGTTCTGAAGTTCTATTTTTTACAAATCTTCCAGAGGCGCAGTCATCTAAAATAATTAATGAATTTGTTCCTTTGGAGAAATCAACGATTTGTTTTAAAAACGCTTCTACGCTTTCTTGTTCACAACTTATAACAATAAATTTCTCATCTTTCTCATAAGTCCACAACAAATTAAAAAAATATAATCAAAATAACCCAAGTACTCCTTTTCTAATAATTTAAGAAGATAATGAGTCTTACCACAACAAGTAGATCCAACAATAATCATATTAAATGGATCTTTTCTAAAATTCATCTCAACAGGTTTAAATTGTTTTGTATTATTAGAAATTTCATTCAAAATACCTACATTTTCACTAGTTTTCTTATTTGTAATTTTATCATTGATTTATTTTACTAGTGATGTCATCAGACGTGTTTAGACATGTTTGGTCATTCATTTTCTTATTAATAATATGTTTACCTACAATAAGTCCTCCAGAAAAAACTCCAATAAGAGGAATATATGGAGTAATGTATTCCATAATTAATTTTATGTCTTGTCGAAATGGCTAAGATTCTATGAGTTCTATTCCTAGTTCTGTAGAACCATCAACAAGTTCAATATATTCTAGAAACTGAGAAAATTTTCCAACAACTGTATCTGTTAACATTTTATTTGTCTCTGATAATTATTTTCTTTGATAATCATTATATATTTGTTCACATGTCTGATAACTAGCCTTCTTAATATAACTTTGAGAATAAGGTCTACCATCAGATCTAATAAGATCTTTTGATGCAGAAAGTTTTAAAAGTTTTTCACGTAATATAGATTGTTCTGAGTTCATTTATTTTTTTTTTAGTTTCAATTTTGAAATCTGTGCATTCTTCAACATACTTCTCAGTTATGTATTTCTTATTATGTTTTCTACTTTATACATAAATCCAATAAAATTTTAACCAATCATAATTTAAGACTTAAGAACAAGTCTAGACATGTGTAGACTTGTTTATTTAGTATAAATTAAAAAAAAGTTAACTATTTGTCACGCATGAATAAATTTTTGATTGACAGGTCTTTGCTCATTTGCATAAAAAGGGGCGTGGTTGAAATGATCCAGACTTCCCCTTTTTCCTCTACTCGTTTTGACAGAATTATCACAGAAAATGCCTGCCCAAGCTGCGCAAACTATGGCTAAAAATGTTTTACAGTACCTGAAAGGTACATCCCAACAAGGGTTACTTTTAGGAAATCAGAATTACCTTTAAAACTAAGGGGATTTTGGGATGTTGATTTGGGCTTTTCCACAAGAGACAGACGCAGTAAACAGGCTACAACTTTCAGTTATCGGAGACATGACCACTAATATCTTGGAAGAGCCGTAAGGAAAAAACGTTTGAGTTATCCACTGGCGAAGCTGAGTATGTTGCATTTGCGTACGCGGCACAAGAAGCTACATTTCTGAGGCATTTATGTGCCGACATGAAAGTAAGTGTCAGTGAGGACAGTGTACATATACATGTAGATAACCAGGGAGGCATTAACTTACCTAGAAATCCGGTGCATCACCAGAGGTCAAAGCATATTGATATAAAATATCATTTTATTCCATTAGAAATGCAGGTAGGTACAATTAGAAGTAGTGTGATATTGTATGGTCTGGGACAGTTTTTATGCAAATTATGTAATTTCATAATAGTAATTTATACTTTAGCGCCATTTTGAAAAAAAAATCAGAGGTCCCAAAATGTGCCAAAACGTGGGGCAGGCGCAGAGCGCCCTTAGAAGCTACAACTATGCATATTTAATCAGCTAGTTTCATTAAGGTCACTCAAGGTCACGTGACCAACCAAATCCAGGATGGCGCCAAAGCGCGGGGCGGTGTGGAGTGCCCTTACTTAGAAGCTACTATTATGCATATTTAATGAGCTAGTTTCCAGGAATTTCTAGGGTTTTTCCTAGAATTTGGTCGATTAGGGGATTCCCCTTTTCAAGGTCACGAGGCCTACCACTAAGGTCACTTATGAATACGCAAGTTCTTAAAAAAGCGATTTCTTTCAACGATCGCATGAATATGCAAATCTCTAAAAATCCTTCAAACGTTAAAAAATCGATTTCCTGTTCCAAAAAATCTCGAGAAAATAGTAATCTCATGAGTCATTCAAATGTTAAAAAAATGATTTCTTGTTCTGAAAAATCTCGAGAAAATAATAATCTCATGAATACGCAAGTCTCCGAAAAATCTCGAGGATTTAAAAATTTTCCAAAAATTTTTTTTATATAATAGAGAGATGAGTTTACACGCACAAGAAAACACGAAGCCTTTTATTATAGATAAAAAAGAAAAAAATTCTTTTCCAAGACCTTTTAAAGAAGACGACGATTACTAAGCCTAAGGATATTCCTCTTTATCCATCATTACCTACTTTAAGATTTTAAAGAAGTGTGAAACGACAAAGTCTAAGGTCCATTGCCACCTATTAAGGAACGAAATCGTATTCCACAACCTTTTAGGAAAACCCCTAATCCTACTCCAAGGCTTTTTAAGAAGACCGCGCTTACTAAGCCTAACAATATTCCTCTTTATCAATCGCCACCAATTCGAGAACATTTTATGAAGGTAAGTAATAAGTTGTATAACGTGGTGGCTAATTTTTATGACAAGCTAAAAGGTATAATTCCTAAGAACATAAGTAAAGGAATACGCGATTATGTGTCTAGAACCTTAAATAAGCTTTCTCGGAATAAAAAGCGAGAGATAAAGGAGTGGGAAACTGCTTTCGAGGGATACTTAAAGTCTTACGTGCTATATAATAATGATGACGACAACCAAGATCTAAAGTCTTGGCTTATTTCTTCAAAAGATCTTATAATAGATCGTCCTAAGACTCTTATAAATAATAAGGTAGAGCTTATGTTAATTTGTAAGATGGTGAAGAGAGATCCTAAAACCGATAAAATAGTAGAAGAAGATGACGATTGTTTTAGTTCTGCTTATTTTAGAATTTTAAAGGATCCGATTTTGAAGAGATTTTTTATAAGATGGTGAAAAAGATGATGATTTCTCTTGTAAATAAACAAAGAGCGGGATCTGGATGGCAATTCGAGATGGTGAAAGAACTACATGTCCATACAGCAAAATATAAGCAATTAAAAGGTTCTTCTTATACTCCCACCCCAAAATGGATTCAAGGTAAAAAAGCCGTAATAAATCCTAAGAATGATTTTTTAGATGAAAATGGCTTCCCAGATCAACAATGTTTTAAATGGGCCGTAGGTAAAGATCTACTTACGAGTTCTAAAGATAAGCATAGGGAGAGAAATACCAAGTTTTTCATAAAAGAAACCAACCAAAAATTTGATTTTAAGGGTGTTAGGTTCCCCACCTCCGTAGAAGATGTTAGAAAATTTGAGAGAAACAACAACGGCGCAAGCGGTGAAGCCTTAAAAACTAATTTATTTGGATACGCCAGAAACCCCGAAGAGCATATTTTTCCTATGGGTGAAATTCACGACTCTCCCGATATGAGAGTTTTATTATTATACGATCATCATTATACCGTTATTACTAATCTTTCTAGATTAGTGGGTTCTAAAATAAGTGTAAGATATATGTTTGTGATTATTGTCTTCATCATTTTTCAAAAGAAGACGATTTATTAGATCATAAAAAATATTGTGAAGAACATGCCTCTGTAAAAACGACTCTTCCTAAGCCTGGTAGTTATATAAGTTTTAAAAATTATTCCAGAAAAAATAAAGTAGAATTTGTCATATATGCCGATTTCGAATGTATTTTAAAACTCATGAGTAAAAAATTAGGAAAAAATACCTTAAAATATCAAAAACACGTTCCAAGTGGATTTTTGTTACTTAATAAAATGTTTCGATCATACTATTTACAAACCTAAATTAGTAAAATATTCTTACGATCCCGAAAATCCCCGTTCCATCGAAAAAATATTTGTAGAAAAATTAGAAAGTGATGTTCGAGATATCTATAAGAAGATTTTATAAGACTCCAAAGAAAATAACTTTTACAGAACAAGATGAAATATACTTCGAAAACTCTTCAAATTGTTATGTTTGTAATAAGCCTTTAGGAGAAGATAAAGTTAATGACCACTGCCATTTTACGGGGAAGTATAGAGGTGCAGCTCCTAACTGCTGTAATCTTCAAATGAAGAAATCAAAATTTATTCCAGTTATTTTCCATAACTTAGAAGGTTACGATTCTCATCTATTTATAAAGCCTTTCGCTGCTACTCCAGGTAGAATTAGTTGTACTCCCAAACATGAAGAAAAATATATAAGTTTTACGAAATACGTTCCCGTAGATAAGAAGAAGCATGCCAAGCCTATTTTTAAACAATTAAGATTTATAGACTCTTTTAAGTTTTTGGCATTTAGTTTGGAAACTTTAGTAAAAAATTCACAACCTCAAGTCTTAAAACTTTTAAAAAGATTTTTTCCAAATCGTTGGGAACTTCTTTCTAGAAAAGGAGTTTACCTTTACGATTATATGGACAGTTTTGAAAAACTTAAAGAGACTTCTCTTCCTCCTAAAGAAGCTTTCTATTCAAACTTAAACGATGAACATATTTCTGACGAAGACCACTCATACGCTAAAAAAATTTGGGAGACTCTTAAATGTCTTCATTAAAAGATTATCACGATCTTTATTTAATGACGGACGTAACACTACCCTCACATGTTCTTGAAGCTTTTAGAGAACTTTGTTTAAAAAATTTTGACTTAGATTCTTTTTGGTATTATACGGCTCCAGGACTTGCCTGGGATGCCGCTTTTAAAACTTCTATTGGTAAATTAGAACAATTATCTAAATAAGATATGTACTTAATGATTGAAAAATGTATGCGTGGAGGTGTTTCTATGATTACTAAAAGATATATTAAAGCTAATAATAAATACTTAAACGATTACGATCTAAATAAACCTTCTATTTTTACTTCTTAATTAGACGCTAATAATCTTTATGGATATGCCATGATGAAGAAACTGCCTACCAACGATTTTAAGTGGATGTCTTTGGAGGAATATTAGTTGTATTTTAGAAGTAGATTTATATTATCCTGATCATCTTGATGACCTCCACAGTGATTATCCTTTAGCTCCAGAAAAAATAAATACAAATTTAGGTGAAGGTATTACTGTCGAGAAATTAGTTCCTAATCTTTATTCAGAGAAAAACTATGTCGTACATCACGAAATTTTAAAAGATTACCTAAACATGGGTCTTGTTTTAGAAAAAATACATAAGGGTATTAGTTTTAAGGAATCCGAGTGGTTAACACGTTATATAGAAAAGAATACGAAACTCAGGGCTTCGGCGAGAAATAAATTTGAAAAAGATCTCTTTAAGCTTATGAATAACTCTGTTTTTGGTAAAACGATGGAGAATATTCGTAATAGAGTAGATATAGAACTCGTACACAACGGAAAAAGATTAGAGAAATTAGTTGAAAAACCTAATTTTAAATCTTTTGCTATTTTCGACGAAAACCTAGTCGCCATCCATAAATATAAAACAAAACTAACCTTAAACAAACCTTATGTCCATTTTAGATATTTCCAAGTCCCTCATGTACGATTTCCATTATAACTACATAAAAAAGAAATATGGCGACAAAGCAAAACTCGGATTTACAAATACAGATTCTCTACTTTACAAAATAGAAACTGACGACTTTTACAAAGACATCTCCCCACATTTAGAAAAATATTTTGATACCTCAGAAATAATTACAAGTAATCCTTATATTATTAAAGGTCTTAATAAGAAAGCTCCTGGAGTTTTTAAAGACGAATGTGGAGGTAGACATATTATAGAATTTGCTGGCTTATGGTCAAAATTATATGCTTATTTAGTGGAGGAAACGAATGGAGTAAGTTTCGAGGAAATTAAGTGTAAAGGATTAAAAAAATATGCTAAAAAGTCCCTCACAGTGGAAGATTGTAAAAGATGTTTATTTACAAATGATGATATTATGAGACCCATGAATGTTATAAAAAATAGAAAACACGATCTTTTCTCTGAAACCGTTGAAAAAATAGCCTTAAGTGCAAACGATGACAAGAGAGTTATTTTAGAAGATGGAATTAATACTTTGCCTTATGGGCATTATAAATTATGAAATAAAAAAAGTCTTAAGTGTAAAAATGTATAACTCTTTGTACTAAGTTATACATTTTAAAAATCTTATATACTTCTTTTATTATTTTTCCTAACATCCATCCTCATAAGATTCCAAAGACTCCCATCACGATGTGTTGATACTCTTGCATTTTTTTACTAGGTTTGTAGTAATCTTCTAATCTTGGCTCTGGAGTCCATTCTAGACGAGTAGAATCAAGCATTTTTTTAAGCATTTCTAGATTTTTCTTCGTAGTGTTGATGACTCGATTAGCATCCAAAAGTTCTTGGCAGAGCCTTGCTTCTTTATTTTTTCGAGCGACTTCTTTTTCCTACCCAATTTTTTTATCTCTAGCGAGTTTTTCCATAGCTAAGTTATGACGATTCGTTTCTGCTTCGTATCCATTATGATTTAACTTTGAAAATAAGAATCCCGCACCTGCAAAAGCAAAAGCGTTAAAAAGTCCTCCTACGACCATAGAGGTAGCCATTTATTTATTGATCTTTTCTGGAATGATTTTTTTGTCCTCGAGGTACTTTACTAACACGGATCCAAGCATCACGGCTCCTGCTAATTTTAAAGTTCCTTGAATACTCTGAGTAGTTCCCAAAGGTTCTCCGAATGCTTTTTTAGTCAACATCGAGACTCCAACAGTGGATAGTGTCAAAACACCAGCATCGTAAATTTGATTAATATAATTCTTTTTCGTTTGGTCACTCATTTATTATATATAAGAAAAAAAAGTTGTTTTTATTAGTCAAAACTGAGGAGCGTAGTAGATTCATGCTCTTCTAAAACTATAGCAGGGGTGCTTCGTGGCTCTGTTTTTTTCTCTTTAATTTTTTCAACAACCGCTTCGTTCGCGTTCGTTTTTTGATTTTTTGTTGTATATAATAAGTAACAAACGGTAGAGATTCCAAGTATAGAAACCACGACAGTAGATGTTGGAACGGTTGAGAAAATAGAACCTACGAAATCTTTATTGTTTTCGACTTCTTCTCAATTTTTTCTTTTTCTTTCTTTTGCTTGCTTGGAGATCTCGGCAAGTCGTTTTCCAGCAGCTACCTTTCGCCGATCTTTCTCTTTCTTTTGCGTAGTAATGGTTTCGAGACTACGTGCGGCTTCATCGCCTTTTTGATTTTTGTGTTCGGTTTTACTTAAAACCTGCTTATTTTCTTCCATCATTTATTATAAGCAAATTTTAAGCAAAAATGTCATAGTTTTAAGTACTACGTGCGGCTCTGCCGCTTACAATCTTTTTTACTTAAAACTTGCTCAAAAACGCGCCAAGCACTACGTGCGTAATCTATCTTTTACTGAGTTTTTACTTAAAAACACGCCAAGCACTACGTTTTAAGTAAGCCTAAGTAAAGTGATCTTTGATCGCTGTAGGATTCTAAGTACTCGTACTCACAGCTATTGTTAGACAAGACTCGTTCCTTACGGCACTGTTTGTTAACTTATTAAACATGACAGATAACATTTTTACTTCGTGGGTTTGTAAATTTTTATCTTTAAGCTTAAAAGTTATTAGAAAACGTTATAGGATATTCAATATCAACTTTGCTTATATCATAAGAAGAAACATTGTTATCGTTTAATAAGATGTTTAAAGTATATTTTAAACTAAATTTTTGTAATAATTCATCCGTGTCAAATGTGTGCTTAAGTAATGTTATTTCTGTTTCGTCGTTGATTAATCCCGGAAGATGAATAATACTATTCGGATACCTCCGTTAGAATTGACGGGCGTTCTCCACGTGGATACGGGATTTTTATAATAGAATTTGTATAAAAAAGATCTTTTGGTTTTTAAAGATCTTATACTTGCTAAATTAGTTGCGGATAATTTTCGATTTGTAAGCATAGTCACCCTATTAGACGCTATATTCGTTCTATTGGTCTTGATATCTGTTTGTTGAGATGAGTTTTCATTTTTATTCATTGTAAGGTCATGCCTATTTGATAATATAAGCTATTTATTAGAGCTCGTCGAGTCCTTTAATTTATTTATCTCATCATTCATTTTTTTATTTTTTGTTTCTGGTTCGTAACCAAAATACAGCCCCATTTATTATAAAATGTATTTTGAAATTAAAACACGGCTATTAACATGACACCCGAAACTTTAAAAGATAAGAATTATTATCTGGAGTCTTAGAAATATTAGGAAGAGTTTTAGAAGAATTATTAGGAACCTCATTAGGAGTCTCGGTAAAAGTCTTAGTAGGAGTTTTGTCTGAAGACACCACGCGATTGAACTTTATATTCTTACCAAATTTCATGTTGCCCGTCGCCATAGTTAATACGTTTTTAAATCCTTCGAGGGGTTTTTCTAAGATGATCATGTTCGAGGGAATTAAAATGATCCGAGGACCTACCACAATGTTAAGAACGATGTTCGTATTTTTGATAGCGGTTCTCATATTTAAAATACTCACGGTGATGTCATCTTGTGCTACTGTGGCTTGAACTAATTTATGAAAAACGTCTTCGGTTTGTGAACTTTTCGCACCTAGACCAACTACACTCCATCTCGTATCTGCTTGAGCTCCTAAAACACTATAAACAAGACTCCACTGCTTGTTGTAATAGTTTTTGACGTAAAGACGTTAGTCCATCTGAGGACTTTTTTATAAACAATTTCCAATCATCATCCGACCTATTAACGAACTTGTCTACATAATCATATCCCATTCCATTTATCACCATGTTTTTGTTGTGTTTTGGAAAAAAATATCTTATGTTTTTCACTTTTGCAGATTCGCCAGAATGCTTAATAAATTGATCTATTCTTTGACGAATATAGCTTTTTTTATGTTTCCAAATTTTCTTCGTAGGAATGTGTTTTTGTACGAGTTTCATGATAGAGTTGTTTACATAAGACTTAAGTTTTTCTGGATATCTCATAAAACGCTTCATATGATCATAAAAATAGTACCTTGCAATGCTAAAAACAATATTCGGTTGTTTTCTAGAAGAATGTTCCATTGACATTCCTCCTAAATAACTTAAAACATAAGCAGCAACTAAGCTCGTAAAATAAGAATCATCGATATAACTAAACTTTATTTTTCTAATATCGTTAACGTAGTGTTCGTCTTCTTTTAAGGAATTTATTTCTGTTTTTAAGCTCGTGTCGAGGGGCTCAAACTTGTACATAAAATAATCATCCTCGTTGACGTAGATTTTAAAGTTGTTAAAGTCCATCATCGGGTGGTTTTCTAAGACTAATTTATCGACGGTTCCAAAATGATTCCATAAAGCCAGGGTCCACAGTCTAGCTAATTGTTCTTCGATTCTTTTAATACTTAGACCTAAATCTCTTAACATTTTTGGGTCGTTTCTCACATCAGGATTTTTTTTGATGTAATTATAATTACCTGATTTTTTCCAGTAGATCTCGTCGATGAGTTTTAGAGGATGTTTTTCAATGACTCCTTTTAAAACAAAACGTGACGGATTCGCGTTTGGATATTTTTTTAAGAATCTTTCTTCGGCTTCGGACTCATCCCAAGTCTTAATAAGTTTCATAGCTTGATCGTAATCTTTTCCATAATATTTCTTAAACATGGGAAAGGCTGAGCAAAAAGTCTATTCGTAGCAACTTCCACTTATTTTAAGACAAAATCTTTTAAATAAATGAACAAATTAACGGTATTTATCCAGAACAAAAATAAGGAAATTCTCCTAAATAGAAATATAAAAGTAAGTTCTCGATAATTTGTTAAGACGGCTACTATTTTTTTGAATTTTAAAAACGTTAAAGATAAATATATAGTTTTTAGAGTCGGCGCAAAAAACGTACAACTCAAGGAAGGATATTGGACCTTTAATGACATTGTTAAGAAATTAAAAGAAGATTACGGAGAACTAAAATCTACTCGTAAAGATTTTTCATGCATCAAAAACGATAGATCTATATTATTTTGGGAAGCTTTTAGGATTTTCTCTTAATAAGAGAATACCTCTCAACACTTGGACAAAATCTGAGCTCCCGGCTGATATAAACCGTGGACTAAGATACGTTAGGATAAGTTGTGATGCCGTGGACACTACAAAAAACTTTTCTAATGGGGGTTTAAGTTCTTCTATCGTTACTTTACCTATCACCAGAAAACAAAACTTAAATGGTTCCGTAACACGATATAAAGATATATGAAGTTCTGTAAGGATAAAAGATGGAAATAACAAACTAAATTTTGACGTAAGCACGAACGTGAGCCCAGGCAACGACGATGTGAATATTGGCTCCGTATTATTAGAAATTTACCTTCAATAAATGGAAGATTTTAAAAAAGAACAAGAACTTAGAAATTTTTATTATGATCCTAAGTCTGGTTATAAAGGTGTAGAAGCACTTTATAGAAAAGCCTTAGAAGATGGTCTACTTATTACTAGAGCACTAATAAGAGCTTGGTTAAAAACTAAAGACACTTATACTAGATATAAAAAAATTAATAAAAAATATAAAACACAAAAAACTTACGTTAATGCATTAGCCGAACAATTACAGTTAGATCTCGTAGATATGAGTAAATTAAGATATAAGAATAATTCTTATAATTGGATTCTTACAGGGGTGGAAATCTTATCTAGATATGCTTTTGCTATTCTAGTATGTAAGAAAGACACTCAAAATATGACCGAAGCTGTGAGCAAATTATTAAAAGACGTTAAGTCTAGATTTGAAAAATTCCCCGACAAAATACAATTTGACGAAGAAAAAGAATTCTACAACGTGGGGGTAAAAAGTTTATTAGAAAACCATGATATAAAATATTTTTCCACAAACTCGGAAAGAAAAGCTGCCATTGTGGAAAGATTATGTGGAAATATTTTTACTCTAAAGGAACTTGTAAATGGATAAGCGACTCAAGTCACCCCGGGTCGCTTTTAGATGAGTTTGTTTATAATTATAGTACTACAAAGCATACTAGTATTTTGATGAAACCTAAACACGTCGATAAAAATAATTGTGAGAAGGTTTGGTTAACTTTGTATGGACATTGGACGGGACAATACCCCTTACCTAAGTATAAGATAGGAGAAAAAGTGCGAGTAAGTAAGTATAAAACTTTCGAAAAAGGATACGAAGCTAATTTCACCGAAGAAATATTCGAGATCTATAAAATTTTTAGGGGTGATCCTATGATTTATGAAATAAAGACATTGCAGACGGCGAAGTTATCTTAGGAAAATTTTACAAAGAAGAACTTTCTCCCATAGATAAGAAGGATGAGTTTTACTGAGTCGAGAAAGTTTTAAAAACTAGAGGAAATATGGCCTTAGTAAAATGGTTAGGATATGATAATAAACATAATTCTTGGGTAAAGAAAAGCGATCTAAAAGATCTTTAAAATAAATGGATATAGAATTTAGTGATTTTGATTATGGTAAGTTTGCTCATGAACGTGAAGAAATCGAACTGGATAAATATGAGAATGAAATGGAAAAGTTTGAAGAAAGTGTTATAGACTATAATATGGAAACAGAACGTGAGACCGACCTGTTGGAAAATCCTACTCAAGAAGAAACTTCTTTCATAGAACCTAATGTTAATGTTGAGCCTCATCTAAAGTCGTAGGAGAACATAAGAATAAGTGAAAGAACCGGTCAAGTTTTAAGAGCCAAACTCCAAGGACAAAAAATTATCGTTAAAAAAAATGGTAGGTTTGTTTACTCAGAAGATCAAAAATCTTTAGAGGCTGTAAACGAGTTTAAAAAATTATCGAGAAAAGCTAAAGCTGAGCATCATGGAACAACCTCAGCTCAAATTGAAGAAAATATGGAGCTAGATAATATTTCTAGTGATAGTTTAGAAATGATTAAAAGTCAAGTAAGAGGATCCACCGCTATCGAGATCCAAAATAGCATTGATGATCTAGAACAAGAAATAGAAGAAATAAAAAACTTTTAACCCGTCAAGAACTTAGAGAAATAAATGGAATATTAGATCCAGCAAGAGAATTACCCATCGATACACTAAACTCTCTAAAGATAGAAAAAGATTTTTGGAAAAATGAAGGACAAAAGGCATACAGACGTGGAGAACAAGCTGAATCTAAGTCTGAGAAAAATAGCCATAATAATAGAGCACGACTTTGTAAGACTATGGAGAGAATTGCTGATCTAAAAGCTGATGAAGTAGTATAGGAATGGAGGTTTCTCGCTCATTTTGGCCACGCCCACTTTTTAGGAATCGGGTGATTTTAGGGGATTTCGCTTTTTCCCAGATTGTTGTGCAATCTCACTACGCACAAATCCAAGATGGCGCCAAAGTATAAATTACTATTACACAAAAATCCAAGATGGTAAAAATCGAAGATGGCGGCAAAGTATAAATTACTATTACAAAAAAATTAGGGGATTCCCCTTTTTCACAAAAATCCAAGATGGCGGAAAAGTATATATTACTATTACACAAAAATCCAAGATGGCGTCAAAGTATAAATTACTAATATGAATAATTAATGAGCCAGGTCACGGGACCTATGACGTCATTAAAGCCGCCATTTTGAATATTTAATAGCCGCCATTTTAAATATTTAATGAGCCAGGTCACGTGATCAAATTTTTGCTCAGTCAGCATTTTTGAAAATTCTTAAGAAAGAACGATTTTTAAAAAATCAATTTTTTGTTCTAAAAATTTTCCAGAAAATAACAGTCTCAAAAAATAATTTAGTAGAAAATACTATTACAGAAAATTTTCCAGAAAAAATAATTTTAAAAATTTTCCAGAAATCCACGAACGAAAATATTTTTAAAAAATCAATTTTTTATTCTGAAAATTTTTCCAGAAAAACAAGGATAAATATGAGTTTTCAAAATTATAACAAAAAAAGTCAAAATTTTTTTCCTATAATAAAAGAGATGAAACATTTTCAATTCCAAGCTTTTTATATTATTAAACAGCATTATTCAGAAAATAAAGAGATAATTAAAAATGCCGACGAAAATTTAACAAACTGGAAAAAATTAAGTATTCGGGAAAAAATTGTGGTTTGGGAAAAAGTTAAACCTTTAGTAGAGAATGCCGTTCAAAAAGGTATTAGTATTTTTAAGTTTAAAAAAGAAAAAAAGAAAAAAAAGATTTCAAAGATAAACTGGAGGAAATAAAAAAAGAAAATAAACAGCTTTTCGAAATACATAAGGATATAATTAATGCTAAGAAAAATAGAAAAAAACAAGATCTAATTAATTTTAAAATAAAACAAGATAAAATCTTTAGATGAAAAAATAGAACTGGAGAATGAGTTGTTCAAAACCTCTAAGGAAATTTTAAAAGATTTACAAAAAATAAATCCTAAGGACGAGAAAATAGTTGAGGATTTAAATCTTTGGCAAGTTATTAAGGATGAGACCATATGTACTAGATTAAAATTAAAACGTAGAAGAAAAAATTTAATTATAAAATTAAATCAAGAACTAAACAAAGAAAATATGGAAAAAGATGAGAGATTTAAAAAATGTAAATGTTGCTTAAAAGAAGGTAAGGTAGTAGATTTTCCAGTTAATTCTGAGATAATAGAACAAGTATGTACAAATTGTTTATCTTTGGAAGGAAGAAAAAGGGCATCTACGGAAAGAGAGAGAGAATACTTTATGAAAGAAGTTTAAAAAAACTTTAAAAAAAACCAAAGTTTATAAAATATAAACCAAATAGAAAATATGAGAATTTCTTAGTTCCTATAGATAATGAGCTTAAAAAACTTGATAAAAAAATAGAAAAAAATAGTAGAAGAAATTTTAATAGAAATCTTTATACTTTAGAAAATAAATTAAATAAAAATGTTTATAGTGACTCAGCAAAAAATCTTATCGAGACTCATATTAATAAGCATTGGGAAAAATATAAATCTTATAATCAATCGTTTTTAGAAATTTTAATTCTAAAAAAAGAAAAATTATAAACGATCTAAATTCAAAAATTAAAAATCACAAAGCGGCGGAGGCTAAAAAAGAAATCGAAAATAATTTAACTTCAAAGATTAAAAAAAGAAAAATTTTACTTGAATTCGTACCAAATATTTCTGAAAATCTTTAGAAAACATGAACGAAAATATTTTTAAAAAATCAATTTTTGGTTTTGAAGAATTTTGAGAAAATATGGATTTTAAAAAATTAAGTAAAAATTTTTTTCAAAACCATGACAAATATAATCAAAATTTTTTACCTATAATAAAAGAGATGCAGAAAAATTTTAATCCCAAAAGTTTCAATAATTTTAGAAAAAGAAAAATTGTAGATAATTTAACTTCAAAGATTAGAAATTCAAAAATTTTACTTGATGAATCCATTCCAAAATATGAGAAAGAAGTTTTAAAACCCACAAGATATATAAAAACAAAACCCCCTCCTATTCCTCCTCCAAGGATAAAAACACAACTTCTTAAAAATAAGTTTAAAGAATGGAGTGAATGGTTATTAGATTACATTCCAGAAAATATTAAGAAAAAGTTTCGGATAATTATAATAGTTTTAAATATAATATGACATTGTATGATAAAAAAGTTCCAATCATAAAAGAATGGGATTCTGCAATTCAAGGTAGAGCAAATACTTTTATTATAAAAGGAGAAGAAAAATATGATCCTATTCATTTTTAGATTTCATAAAAAATAAAGTTTTAGATTTTCTTAAGAATATTAAAAGTGAAAGAGTAGAATTAGTTTTAACATGTTATATGTTTTTACGAGATCCTTCTACAGGTGTAATAGTAAAATCAGATTTTGATTCTTTTAGTTCTGCTTATCATGTTGTTTTAGAAGGTTCCGATGTATAAGAAATTTATCAAAAAATGACAGATAAAATATTAGATTCTTTTGAGAATAAACAAAAAGAAGCCTCAGGATGGCAATTTAAATATACAAAAGAACTTTTAATTTATAAGGCAAAATATAAACCTCTTAAAGGTTCTTTTTATATTCCTTTACCTCCTGAGCTTAAACATAAAAAAGCAATAATAAATCCTAAGAATGATTTTATAGAAGGAGAATAAAATAATGCTTTGCGGGAGCAGAGCTCCCTTATAGATCAACAATGTTTTAAATGGGCTGTAACTATTTCAATGAATAAGTTAGGACAAAAAATTCTGAAAAAATTACAAAAGAAATTATAAAACAATCAGAAAATTTTAATTGGGAAGGAATTTCTTTTTCTACTCGTATAGAAGATATTGATAAGTTTGAAAGAAAAAATAATCTTCATATAAACTTATTTGGATATGATAAAAAAGATGCAATTTATCCGTTGAGACATATTCACGAAAAAATCCTGATATTAGACTTTTACTATTAGAAAATAAACATTATGTAAGTATTAAAAATATGTCTAGATTGTTAAAGTCTCAAGTGACTAAGAAGAAAAATAAAATTCACATATGTGATTATTGTTCTCAATATTTTGGAAAAGAAGATGTTTTAAATAAACATAAAGAGTTTTGTAAACTTCATGCACAATGTAAAACTGTTCTTCCAGAAAAAAATTCTTATATTTATTTTAAAAATTACGAGCGTATGACAGAAGTTCCGTTTGTAATGTATGCAGGCTTTGAATGTTTTGTAGAACCTATAAAAAACATTTAGGAGAAGGAACTATGCAATATCAAAAACATATTCCAAGTGGTTTTTGTTCTCTTATAAAATGTTTAATGATTCTTTATTTCCTCCAAAACTAGTTCATTATACGACAAAAAATAAAGATGAAGATGTTTCTAAAATATTTGTAAACATGTTAGAAGAAGAAATAAAAACTCTTTATCATAAATTTAAGTT
>JAOBYK010354244.1:0-17077 GCA_025434845.1 Phenganax subtilis | reverse complement strand
CGCCATGTTTTTGGACCCCACTTTTGATTAGACGAAAAGCCTGAGCAGTTCCTCCAGATATATAATAGAGCTCAGTGCCGTGTATGCATCCAGAAATTTAAAATGCGGAATTTGCCGTATTTGGTAAAAAAAATCCGATTTGGTAAAATTTCGGCACCGTTTTTGGTAATAACCGCTGACAGAACCTGGTCACACTGAAAATTTGCTGATCAGCAGCAACAGAAGGCTCAGAAATCTGCTTCTTTCGAGACTAAATTGTTTTCGTAAAATGTTTTGTGGAAAAAACTTTCATTTTAGGGCTTTGCAAATCACGTGTACTACAGTTTCAATATCTTTATGGTGACCGCATGATGATTTGAACAAAATAGTTGCTGTTCTGGACTTCAAGACAGAGAAAGGAATAAAACTGCTCACGTCAGTAGCACTGAAATTGAGTGAACAAATTGTGAAATTATAATCTGTGAAAAAGAGCTCTGAAAGAAATATGTTTGCACACATGATGACTTATGTTTAATATGAAGTACAACGGCTTGTTTAAGAGGAAGATATGCGAATTTACTGATGAGGAGCAAGCATTTTAACCACTCAATCATAAATTTATATCGTAGATACTTTTATAACTTCTACCGTGTGCAGTACAACTGCATATACAGCTTCTTGTACCGGGTAAAAACACATTTTTATCGTTTTAAAAGATGTAAAAACCGTTGCCAAGCAAATAATCCAAAGAAATAGTCACAGAAAGAGACTCAGTAATGTTTTTACTGAATGTTTCTTTGCCCGCAAACAAAAACAAGTGTCAGCCAATGGTGTGGTGTCAGCATAATGTGGCGTCAGCATACTGCGGACGCATTTTGATCCCGAGCACTCAGTCCAGGTTACTTAAAGGTCAGTGGTTCGCACTACAGGCCCAGACCACTGACCTAGACCTGGCTTGGACCTGGTCTGGACTTAGGTGTGAACGATATTTATCTGGCCTGGACCAGTCTGGACCTGGCCACAAAATCCAGGCTAACTAAGGGAGGTGACCCAGAGTAGACCAGGCCAAAGCCTGACCTGGACCTCAATTTTTGTGGTAAACAGTGAGAACGGGGCAATATTACATGGTTCTGACCTAGACCAGGTCCAAGCCAGGTCTAGCCTGTAGTGTAAACGCGGCGACAGAAGCACCTTTCTTTCTTGAGGAAGTTTAGCTAAATAATTTGATCATTGGTGAGGAATGAGGATCTATCTGTGTCATGTTATTTGACAAGCTACGATTATGCTCGCCAAGACGGGCTTTGTTTTATTCACCCGGGGCCGGTTGTTCGTACGCCGTTTAGCTTAAACGATGCGTAAGTCAGAATTCAAAAACACTCCCACACTTCTTCTAAAGCTTTTAATTCAAATCTTTTTTAATAAAGCTATAGGTAAATACATAATTGCTGTATTCAGTTAAAAAACTTTCAATTTTGTTGTTCAAGGAATACATAAATATGATTTCTATTTTGAATTTATCTGCCGTTTAAGCTAAACGGCGTACGGTCGCTAGTCGCGGACTAATAGTCATTGTCGAGTTTCCGAAATACTATAATTTGAGATGCACCAGCAAAATCCATGAATAATATGGAAAAATATTGACCTTCATTCGTTTTCTGTCCAGTACTTTAGACACATCCAGTTATCCTACTCTATATTTTGTTATTTTCAGCAAATCCTCACGTCAAGACTGATAGACCTGGAAAAAAAGAACTAGTATTACAAGCTCAATATTGAAATAGATTGAAGAATTGTTATTGCCGGATCGTGTTATATATAGCCTTTAAAAATGATTTAGAAGCAGTCGACAAAAGACTCGACATCGATTTCACTGGAAATTTTGACAGGAAAACACGAGAGAAGACTGGATCGAGTCTCCGAGATCGATTTAAATTAAGCCTCGTCTACACGAGCAAATAATATGTGACAATTTTTCTTTGTCACATAAAAGCTAGCACTCCAGTCTTTCGGCAAATGCATATGCCACACAAAAATTACTCAATTTTGCTCGTCTACACGAGCAAATAAAAATTGTCACGCAGAAATTGTCACATTTGTTCGTGTAGACGGGGCTTTACACCGCCTCTCTGGATGAATGAAAAACTTCTATCTGTGCGAATTGAACTCGAATAAAACACGAATTTAACTTTTAAAGCATGGTCTCATTTTTTCGTTTTGCAAAATACTCTTCCGATTTTCGTCTACTACGACTCTGAATCTTCCTCAGTCCCTAACCTGACCTTAGTGATATTCGAGTAGCAATGATTCATGGGCATGCGAATGAATGGAGCGCATAGCACATGTAGAAAGCAAAGGATCATGTTCCACGACTATGGTCATGAAAAGATTTCTGGTAGAAAAGAATTCACAAAAAAGTAATACCAGGAATTTGCTGATTAGGGTGATTGTCTGCAATGGAGTCAGCAGCCGATGGAGTACGATGCATGGAACCCAGAGAAGGGGGGGCATCGCTATAGCCATAACTTTGACGAAATAATAATAAGAAAGTGAGCAGGCACAGTACTGTGTTCGTATCTGAAAGCAATGAACTTTTGTTCTACATTTTGTTGTCTGTTTTCTGTGAACTCTTGAGCGATCATGATGGCCGCCACAAGCACAAGTAAGATTATCACTTCTTCCATACCAACCGTTCTCGAACTACTAACCTCTTGGACTTACTGCAATAGAACTTGCAAAAAACACTGTCACCAAACATTTCACGGCATCTGGCACCACGATGATTAGCAACAAGACATATTTACACTACTTGGGAAACTGCGAAGCCTGCCCCGGTGAAGAACTTCTAGTACCAGGATTGCTTCCAAATCTCTGAAACATTAACATTTCTTCCAACGCTGTCGGTACCGGTCTCTGACGATAGTTGTCTGTTTCCATAGCGACCAGTACATACTTCTGACACTTGCTGGGAATCGACGGTGCTGATTTGGGCCTGGGTATGAGGTCTAAAAGATGTTCAGGTAATTCTGACGAGACTGGGTTTATATTAAGTTCATCAAGTAAAATTTCTGGTTTCGTCGAATTAAGTTTCTTCAAGCGAAATGGTTGAAAGACGGCAGGGTTGTTTTTAAAATCTTCATAAGTAGACTTCGATTTCATTCGTTTTAGGTTTTTGCCTTTAGAATCTTTGTCCATATTTATCCCATGAGGTTCATGAATAATATCCATGTTGATTTCTGGAGATTCACGTTTATCCATGAAGCTGCAGTTGACTTCGTTACTTTTATAATTATACATTTCTGGCGACTTATAATTGTCTTCTTCTCTCCTAGCCAAGCGATACCCATATTTATCCACGTCAATCTCACGTGTCTCCTTGAGTAACTCTGGTGATTTACACGGTACGTTCCATTTTTCGTCAAGAGTTTGTTTATCGGCCAGTCGTTTTTTCATAACTTTTTGTTCTCTTTCCCAATGTTTCTCTTTTATTTCTCTACATTTTTCCAATCGTCTATCTTGCCAGCCTTCGCTATAATCTAATTGACTTGTTTGAGGACGGCGTGATACTCTCCGATGAAATATCTCAGCGCCCCTTTTTTCTCTTTCAGAACTTGTGTTGCCAGCTTTCAAGGCAGCTTGTGCTCTTGTATTACTATGTTCTTTATTGCTGTCATGATGTCCATTAGAGCCACGTTTCGATGTGACTACGGAAACATTTGATTTTTCTAAAAAAACATGTACTTCATTAAGACTTTAATTCATAATTCCTCACAGCAACCTGCTCGCCGGCTAAATAATACCTTGTTCTACAAGTAACGATCTTGAGGATTTCAGCTTCGGTTTAGGAGAAAATATGGGATATTTTGTTTTCTCACTCAACGCATTTATACACCAGCTGATCAAATCTTTTTTCTCTTCACGTGAATGCGTCTGCTTTAACTTACTAATCTTCTTGTCGTCTTCTTCATCCACAGTAGACTGCGTTACCCCAACACAGTTCCTATTAATCAAATCATTTATACAGTCATCGGAAAAAGATACCTCATACGTGCAATGTTTCACAATACTGTGCTGTTTCACACGAGGCCTGGTAATTAGTGATTTACTACTACATGATCGCTGGTGTGTTTTAGATAAGGCGTAAATCTTTAATGCAGAACTTTGGTGAAGCCTCTGCCTTCTGATACTGGGGAAGGACTCTAAAACGGGGACTGCTTTGGGGGAATTGACCAGAGAGACTGAATGCTGATTGGGTCCACTCGGCCGGGAAACTGATCTCGTAAAGAACATTTTCTGATGGATAACATCCTCCGGTGATAATGAAGCTTCTGCAACAGCAAACGAAACATTTTTGGGCACTAACTTATCTGGTGTTTCGCTCGTTCTACCCAACTTATCTTCGACACCACTTGATGACGAGGAGCTCTCCAGCTCGTTGAAACAATCTAGTTCCTCGTGAAGCTCCGTGTTGTTGCTAGGTGACTTCTGACCTGATTCTCTGAGATTAAGGTTCGTCATATTGCAGCTCAATGATTCTTCCTCGAATTTCGCTACGGCATGAGATAAATTTTGTCTTTCTGTTGTCAGGTTATTCGCATCTACAAAGAAACGTCATAATATTAAGAACGTTTTCTAAAGTTTCTCCAACACCACGTCGCTGGTTATTGCGGACAAAACTCTCAGAGTGTCAGATGTACGAGAATCAATAACAGTACATGGGACACCTCTTCAAAAGTAAGTCAGTGGTCATGACTATCAAAATTGAAATCGTACAAACAACCAGCTGACTATAAATGCTACTTATAGTTCAATTCGTCCTATCGAAACTTGGGAAGACGTACGATATTTGAAATCATCAGTTCGTTTTTGTCTAAGATTCCTTTCCGTATTTTCATCTTCTCGATCATCTGTTAGGAAATTGTTGTTTATTATTAATCTTGTCCGTTCATCTTTCATACTTTCATCAACATTCTAATAAAATATTGAAATATACAAATGATTCATGAAGCATAAAGAATTGATGAAAATGACTTGTGATCTATTGTGTGGTATGGAAGTAAATCATGCTTTAAGTTTGGGCAGTTTTGCCCTCGTAACGCACGAGCATTTGCATTTGCATTTCCACTCCTATTCTAGAAGTGATATAATAGTTATCCTCTCTTAAGAGTTCTTCACAAGATAAAAAATGATAAAGTATTTTACTTTCTCGTACTGAAATGAAATAAGATCAATATGACAAATAGATATTGTTAAAGCTTGAAGCACTTTCAGTGCTCGTCAGTGATCCAAGAAAAGAAACTTCACTGAAAACATGTCAATGAAGAAAATGCACAGCGGATGCGCTCCCGCTCAGAAATTTTGCATATTTTTCTGAAATATTTTTGGACCTTTTGTCAGAAGCCTTGTATGAACATGTGACTAAAAGAGACTTTTTCTTTGGTGATTTCGTCATAAATTAGTAATGAGTATGACTCATGAAGACGTTCCCATAATTATACTAAATGTAAGACACAAGTCTTCACTAAACGCTTTTGTAGTGAGTGCTGCAGGCGCAGTTGAACTAACTTTAGCATTTTTGTCTTCTTCGCGTTTCGATAATGTATCTTCCTCTTTGAGTGTAGTGTGATTTGCTACTTTAGTGTTCAATGTTTGACGTTTGTTTTCAATCAAACCACTACCAAAAAGTTTTTCATCCTTTTCATCTTTTTGTACCAGCACATCATTAAAATCATCGCCTGCCATTTTTATCGTGGTACTTATGTTCGCTATATCAGCACTGTGCTCTTCTTCATTTTGTAATTGCGAAAGGTTTTCAAGCATGTTCTTCTCTGACGATTCCTGCGGTGTTCTTGCTGTAACTTTTCTTGCGGACTTTTCTGTTTCTTTTTTAGTCTTTTTCACAACAGCCCTTGCCTTCACTGGTCGAATCGAAGCCTAGAACAGAGCAGAATATATATATAACGTTAAAGAAGAAGAATTCTTCCACAGTTTTGCTGCATAGCGTCAGTTCTCAACTATTTTTTTAGACCTATCTTAACATTATCAAGCGACAACAAAAGGTAGTTAGCATTACCACACATGCAGAACTCTGACCATGCAGTAAAGTGTGAAAAACATTTAACCATGCATGCAGGTAAGAACAACATTAAAGATTACTTTAAATTCATACGTCAAGAAATTGTCTAGGAAAAAGAAGAATCTGCAAGAAAGAATAACTAAAAAAGGAACGTTCCCCTACAAAACTCACATAAAACAAAGACGCTTGAGTACTTGAGTTTTCGAAGACCTCAGGTTCTGCACGTGTGATTCGAGAGTCGTTCTTCGTGGCTTTCGCGAAAGCCTTCGATTGTACAGCTTGTGAATCTATCTTCCGTTCCAAAAGCGCAACGCGGTTTTGGCGCGAAAATACTGGCATAACAGCTTTTTTTGAAATCAATTTTACTTCTGGATCACTGGCAAGATATGTATTTGTATTATCCTCAGGTAGTTTATCTGCGAAAGAGCAATAACTGTATAATTGTATGGTTATTTTTTGCAACATATAATCTGTCGGCAGCAATCTCAAGATTAAATACTCGTAAGTTATGCATTTAATACTATACCTGGTGGTGTGGTAAGCTCTTCAGATTCCTAGGAAGAAGAAAAAAACTACAGCCATTGTTGGATGTTTACGGCACAATTAATTAGTGCATGCAACAATTCTTAGATTATTTACAATGTGCCTAAAAAACCGACTATAGATTTCAAATTAGTTCGATGCATTTCAAATTCAGTTTAAGCTGCGTCGCCCACGAGTAAAAGATAGAGCAAAGAAATTTAAATAATTACAACGCTGTTGTATAAAGATTTCAGCGAAGAAAACTTTGATATTTTTACGTTCAACTGTACGATTTCTAGCTGTTCGAAATGCATCAAACTAGTTTGAAAGTCATGCATAAATTAGGTTCCGTTTGGTTTTTTTTGAGACACTCCGTACAAGAGTGCTTGTAGTTTGACCAAACATTGCCGATTTTCTTTAAGCTTCGATTCTGCCCCCAACTTCTGATATAAAGCTCTCTAGCATGAATACATTTGGTTATACGACCTACCAGTTCAATAATAGGACTTATAAATGGCGGAGGAGTCTGAGGTGGCGAAGAAACTGGTGATGAGCCTATATTTGGCAAATTCCAATAATCAACAAGAGATGACGACCTGGACCTAGAGTCGGGAGTTCCCCTTTGGGACAGGTAGATATCTGTTGGAGCGACTGAGACAACATCGGATAGCTCACTTTCGGTCTACAGCGAAGGAAACATGATTTCTTTTCTTCATACAACAACCTTCTATTGTCCCATAGAATAAATAAGCAAATAATAGACTAAAAGTAATTGCAGAACAAAACAATGTACCAGTGACTTTCCTTTAATGGTATTGTTCTTATCTCAGTGCCATTATTTTCTCAACATCCCTCGGTATAGTGTATGTTTTCCGATAAACCCTCAATTTGTCCATAGCTCGCACTGGCCTAGCCTAATATAATCTTACCTCCACGGTTTTGCATTCGACATCGTTCTCCAAAGAACTGTGCGGAGCATGCCCAGATAAAAAGCGAGCTAAATTGACACTGATGTTTGCAAATGGCACCTATTTGGGAGTAAGCAACACGAAGCAATCAACAGTAATACGTCAACGTTCTTCAACGCAGAAGTACTGTGCAGGTTTTATTCATAAGTATTTCAGGTTCTATGCCTGTTTTCCACCAGCTTTTTTTGTGCGAAGCGAGCAAGGTTCTGCTGGCACTGATCAGTTTTTAATCAATTCCTTTCAATTTGAACGATACAAAAAGTCGCTTCGCACGGAGCATATCGCGAGTGGAAAACAGGCTTTCGCCAAGTTCTCATATATCGCCGATGATTGGCGACGATCATTGCCCTCGATCATTGATGCATAAAATCCCTTGTCTATACACCAAATAATTTTCTGCTTCAATGATCAAGCGCAAAACTCGCAAGAGTATCGCCGACATCGGCAATTTATGAGAACCAGGCTATAGCGACATTTCTTCTGCTCATGGATGTGACAGTGTAGAGGACTGACGAATGCATTTGACCGACGAATGCATTTGACCAAACAACATTGATATGGAATATGCCCAACACCCTAATCAGGAGGAGAATATGTACAGCGAGATCTTAATACCAAATAATTCTCCAAAGACACAGGTTCAGGTGGAAATTTTGTTTTGTACTCAAAGCGGACTCTTGGATCTTCGTAGACGTCGGAACCTGCAAGATTGACAAAACGTGAAGAAAGATAAGTTGACAGATAACTGAAACCTTGCGAAGCATTGCTGAAATTCAAAGTCTCAAAGCGCTTTTCAGCTCAACGAAAGTGCACTATGACTTTGACTTTGACAACTTGTGAAAGAAGCTGTGATTTTATGTTGTACATAAAAATTTTCATAAACATGATAAAAAAGAGAGAATAAACCACGCATGCATGTGCAGTGCAGAATCACGCGTTCCTCACGATGCAAATAGCTATTCTCGAATAACTATAACTCAATACAAAGAAATGTGCGCAGTACCTGTTTCATTCAGCTCACTGTTCTGCCGTGATGTATTCTTGGCATGCGATGCAAGGCGAGCTGGAGAGTAAAAACAACACGCAAATTCCATGCATTCTTTGGAATGATCGGTATTCCAGCTAAGTAGATTAACATCAAAGCATGCTGTAAGCAACTTGTATTTGAAGGTTTCTGGACTATACCCACAATGCCCGATGAATTTTTCGCTTGACAGGCATCGTGGACTGCACAAGTATTTTGTTTATATAATTAGTGGGAATTCTGACGTTCATCGCCCGACTTTTCAAATTGGTCCACCCGTAATTTTTGCCTTTCATTTTAAGCGTGCCCAACTTTGCAACTCACGAGCGTCTGTGACGCAGGTTACGCCCTTTCATTGAGATAATGGATTATCCCTGAGTACAAAGATGGTCCCAGCGTGGATATCACTCAGAGAGATAAATTACAGTACATTGGGTACGTTCTTATCAGAAGTAGACGTTACTTTACGTACCTTTTTCTCTGCTAATGATGAAAACGTGATGCTTAAAACCTGCAAGAAGATCACCTGACAACAACAAACACTCAAAGATGATCAGACCATCAGAAATACAACCCGACACAATTAGTTATGGTAATTACCAGATGAATTTAAAAAGCAGATTTTAGTCAATGTGTTATCCATGATTATGTCACGAAGCAAGTCTTTATTATTGTTCCATATCTTGATACAACCATCCTTGCTGAAAGACAAAACAAGGTCAAGAGTTTGAGCGGATTTTAGATTTGCAACAAACGAACAATGAAATAGCACGCAACAGTTAATGCGAGAAAGACTGCTAAATTTGGTTGTTGGAATCAGCTACAGACAGTATAAGCACGCTGATGTTATTTTTCTCGCACTAGTAGCGAAATATCTAACAAACAAATATTGAACGAAGGCGAAGATAACGTTTAAAATCTGAAAGAAGTATCCTCATATTTCCTAACTCGGATTACAAAAAAAATTGTCCCGGTCAGCGCCACACGAGACAAGAGTTTCCAGTTTCATTGTACGAATTGTTTCTTCCAGAACTGCCCATTGCTACATTGCTACCCTATTACGCTCATTACGCTGCGTTCAAGCGCGCTCTTGATGAAGAAGCACGCACTTTTAACCCTTTACCTGGTCTCCCTCTGTCGAACAAAATTGTCGGCCGTTAAGGCCAGTTCACACGGGCGATTTTTTATGCGATTTTTCTCCTTTTAGTGTATGTGATCGAGTAGGTTGACTGGCCAGTGCATTAGCAAAATTGTTGGACCAAGTTATACTCGCCAGTTATCCACTCTATCACATCGTTCAACGAGAGAAAAATCGCATCGAAAATCGCCCGTGTGAACTGGCCTTTAGACAAAGTGAAAATAAGTTGCCATGTGGCTACAATGCATGCAGCGGAAACGTTAAGCCGCCAAAATCTGCGAGTCAAGCGCTAGCAAATGCGAACAGGATTTGTAATCGTACTATACAAATACTTTTGTGTTTTAAATTTCATCAGCATTGTCCTTTATGAATTGTGGCAGTGCTGTAAAAGAAGGGGGCGTGGGGAAGGGGGCTAAGCTTCCCTTCTTGAGGGCTCAGCCCCCTTCCACTTTCATTAAATGATCGATTCTGTAATGGCTCTTGGAATCACAATTGTTTGACTGGAATCTTCCTTGAACGGAAAATATTTATCTTGCTTCAGCTGTTTCTTTTTTGGATGTTAAATAGTAATGTAAATCTTTAACTTCTACGTTTATATGATTGATTACTGGTCATCATGTAGTACACTTATGAAGCCATCGCCGTACACGTATGTTTCACGATTATCTGCTCGTCAAGAGAGCCCCCCCCCCCTTTAAAAGATTTACTTCTACAGCACTGGGGCAATGTGGTTTAATAACGATATTACTGTAGTTGTCCTTTCTGACTATAATCCCAAGTGTAAACCCTAACCTATATTCGGTCGTAAGCAAATTTTGATGGACCACACATTACTATTGTAAGTGTACTAAGTGAGGTTCATAGTAAAAAAAGCAAAAAAATTCCAAGTTTGAGAGATCGTGCAGCGCATTTAAGCACTTAATGGTGCAATTTATTTGTTATTTTAGTATTTCATAAACCATTACTCAAAGTTTTACCCTATGATAATAACCTATAGATTTCCATCGTGCATTTTTTCAATGCAAGACATGTTTTAGGTGATGTTTGAGAACAACCCCCCCCCGGACTCGAGTAAAAAGTTTGCAGTGCTAAAGTGATTACGAGACCCTAAAATACGTATATGAACTCAAGTTCTTCAGTAATTTTGCCAAATGTTCAATTTATCGCTCATTTTACAATTGTCCAGGGTTTTGTATACACTGTGCAACAAAACAAATATGGATGTTCTAATGTACAGTTTTGTGGAAACACCACGTAAATTTATTAATGCAAAGCTTTGGTCCGTAAGCCCGGACCGTCATCAGTGCAGAGCCTTACTGGCGGTCCGGGCTTGCGGACCGAAAGCTTTGCATTAATAAATTTACGTGGTGTTTCCACAAAACTGTACATTAGAATATCGATAATCACCATGCAAACATTTAAAGAACTTAAGTATGGATGAGTCGAAGAGCCTACTATTATGTTTTGCGAAGACCATGACATTTTTCTAACAAGGGTGAACGTATACACGGGATTTGCAAAACTTATATTCGGAGGGGGATGGTTATACTGGGAATGCGTCGAAAGTTAGGCAACATGATGGGCTTATATATGAGGAGGCTTATAATTGGAGGTTTACGGGATCCCTATCTTTAATACGCGCATGCGTCTAAAACGCCAACTTTAACTCCAAAATTTTCTAAAATTGCATAAAATTAAGTTCTGGGCGCTGTATTTTTAATTAGGAGAACATTTGCACAGAAGTCTGCACAAACAGGATTGTCTTGTAAGTATATATGCAGAGATATTGAATGTGTACCTGGAACTACAAAACAACTGTAAGTTGCTACTTGCATCCACACTGAGAACTGCTTCAAAATGATCTTTATTAGACATTGTCTGAGCATCAGATATATCATCATCATCACACGTCACTGAAAAATAAAACACAGATATCTAACATTAGATTCCACGGGCGTGGGAACAGACTGAAGAGGGGGAACATTAGAACTAATAGTAGCTACTCTTTTCATTGATGTTAGGTGCCACTTTTGTTTTCCTAAACGTTTAAAAATCACTTTTTACTGGTTTCAGACAACAGAGATGGCTGTTCCGAGACTCAAGTCATCACATTTCTCAGAAATCTCGCGCATTTCGCGGCTATATCGTTGTATTACGGTCATGAATCGTGCTTGATTAGTTGGTAATAGGGTAAGGGGTTAGGGTCAAGATCAAAGTAAATTAGTATTCACGCGCGTAACACGACGATAGTACCCATTCAGCATCCTTGATCCCCCACCTACATAACATTTTGTAGGCGCTCTTTCAATTAGCCTTTCTGACGCTATGCGATCAGGCCTTAAAATCCGCCATTTTTGGGTGGCAAAATAATTGTTTTTGTCAAAAGAAAGAACGTACTATAGAATTTCTTCCTTGCTAACGATTGTTTGACACTTGCTGACTTTACATTCGATGTGAATTTGGATTAACAGCGAAAGTTTTCTACGTAATTAAGCACCGAAAATTTACATTTTTTTATCTCGTACTTTTTCGGTGAAATTTCATAATCTAATCCTAAAATTTCACAAAGAGTTAGAAACAATCTTGGGTTTACTAAGAAACGAGAAACTTGGTTTTATTTTATTTTCAGTAAACAAAATTGGCCGAATTCAATTATTTTGCCATTCATACATGGCGGGTTTAAGGCCTGGTCGCAGAGCGTGAGAAAGCATTATCTTACGGAGCTGTGATGGTCTGGCAAAGTATTTCAACTAAAACGAACCATCTTCCAAGAAAGTGCACAAGCACTGCAATCGCGACGAGTCTCGTGTGATGGTCTCGTTGTTTTACATACCTGTTCCAGGGCCCAAGTGATATAGACTGAGACGACCAGTTTCGTGTCCTGACAAAAACAAGTTGCCCTAAAAAAACACAAGTTAAAAGATGATATAAGAGTTTTCAACAGTGGAATCAAACAACAGCCACGTAAGTCATATTGGTCTATTTCAATTAACGGCTACTCACTCACCATACGAACAAAACATGTGAGATCATCCCCTGCATCAACTTGATAATTTAGGTCTAAGTCAGGTAACTTTCGGATTTGAATATAGTATTTATTCTTTGTCATTGTGTTCAAGAGCAGCAAGCTGTCACTCACATCATGTTGTATTGATAATACCTAATATCAATTCACGAAAAGTTAAAATATCAAAGTTGGAGAAAACCAGTTTTAGGATTAGCAACGCAATACGCCAGCAGCAAGCACATCAGAAGACAAACAGAACTTACAACTCCTTTGCTTGCTTGAAACTGAAAATATACTACAAAAGCGGAAAAAGGACTTGCAAATAACAGCCGTCCATCCTAAAAACATTAAACAACGATTATTGGGGCAGTTGCTCATACCTAAAACAATATTTCTACCGCTACATGTGTTAGTAAGTGGGACAAAAGTTCACAAAACAAAGATAAACTTCTTTGTCGCAAGTTTACAAATCAACATAGCTGTATAATAATTATCTCCAGTCCGTGGAGAGCCTCTAATTTCATTGTTCTTGAAAACTAACTCAGCACTTTACCGCATGCTGTCAAACCTGCAAGCCCATCACAAGGTAATGCTCCTGGCTTTCACATTTCTCAGTCTTCGTCTTCAGATTTACAGCAGAATGAAGTAAAGCTAGACATAGACATTCCACTCTATCAACAACCTTATCTGAGCAGGTATATGGAGAACTCCGTGGTCTTGAAGACACCACCGAAGATACTCTGTGGAAAATAACAATAATAACATGCAAAAAAAAACAAGCAAGCCTTTTCTGTAAATTTACATCTATACCAAGGTAAGCATACATGCACAACTTAGGTATCAAATTATACTCGAAGGAAACAAGATCTGCCAGTTCATCAAACATGAAAAGAGAATACTATGACATATGGTTTGCCTAGTCATCTTCGATCAGGAGGTCATTAATAGTTGGCAGTGGCGGATGACATCGTCTAGTGTTAGAGAGGGTAAAGCTAAAGTACCGTAGTGCTTACACGGAACAGTGAATAAGTCGAAGCATATTTTCTGCGCAAAAATTTGCACTAACATGAAGCAATACAGTCGCAAATTTGAATTCAGAGTCCAGCTTTTATCAAATGTACAGACCTTAGTAGATGCAGGACGCTACCAAGCAAATAATTTTCGCTATTCTCACCGTTCAAAAAGAGTGGTAGTCCTTGGCCTTTCTTCTGTAGACGGTGTTAAAGACTTACTACCGATACTGTCCCCTCCGTTTGAAAGATCTCGAACATCCGCTAAGTCCCAAACCTCCACACGGTTGGCTGGATTTGTCCTAGAATGCAAGATAATTTTGATTACGTAGACCTCAATCACAAAATTAGTCACTTATTATGACTCTTCTAACTACCAGAGAATGCCGTTTCCCTCGCCATGGTGTGGTTTATCCACATCCATCAAATCCATAGAAATAATAGACATAGAATGCTTGCTCCCTATCTGGCTTCTATAAAAACTTTGTCTCCACAAAATGGCTGAATCAAAAGGGCATTTTTACTCGATCCAGACTCTTGCAATCAAGAATTTCGCGCGGGTTTCGAGACTATTGTACGAGGAGCGAGGCTTTCCAGTGTTGTTTCAACATATTTTGTTTGTATTTCGTAAATTGTAAATCGATTGACAAAAGTTACGTTTATTTCGGCGGTTAACATGGGAGATTTGAAGCTTTAGCAAAGGATTTGTAAGTGAAATGCTTGTCGAGTTGGTGTCTATTGTATAAATCGGGCGAAATTACTAATGGATTTGCGGTGAGTAAAAGATAAATATACTTTTCTTTTTGTGGCTTTCTGTTCCCTGTTATTATCTTGGACGTTTTGCTTTAGTTGTTTTCACTTTACTTGCTTTAGTTTTAAGTCAACCTGAAAACAACAGTATACATACAATATGGGAGAAAAAAAATTAAATTTTTGTAAACATTTATAAGTAAAATGATTGACAATTTTCTCGACTTTCTGCTTCAGTTTTTTGCCCTTTCTTTGTAGCTGCTAGTACAGCCTAATGCCAAACAAGTGTTTTGCACTCTTTTTTTTCAAATAAAAGTATTTGTTAGTGACATATTTTACATGATTGTGTGAAGCTTGCCAGAAAAAACTTAAAATTCCCACTCCTGGCCGATTTCAACATGGCGCATTCAAAAGGGCACTCACGGTGAAAAAGTGGAGACATGATTCGTCATCAGCTAGCATTCTATGTCTATTATTTCTATGATCAAATCCTACATACTTGGTATAGTAAACCCAGATTTCCTGTTGGTTTACCAGCACGTACAGCAAGCTGTTAATACAACAATACGCATGAGTAGAATATTTCTGTGGTTGCTGACCAGTGATAACTGAAGGCGGAGGGAGAACAGTACAGCGGAGGCGACCATCTTTAGACAACAATCTTGCACTATAGGAATCATGAAATTTAATACGGATTATTGATACACTTAACGACAATTACACTAAGTAAGCATGTTTGGTGTTCAGTTGACCGTTACAGTTTAAATCAATACTTGTTCCACTGTAGCTATGTTGCACGAATCAAAGCATGACAAACGTAATTAGTAAGGATTGTTTGATCCAGGGTGGTGAGGAAAGTATTTCCATCTCGAGGGGTCGTTAGTGCTTTTTTGCGTGGTTACTAGGAGGAACAGTTTCAAAGTGATTCAATCTAGCATCCATAACTTCATGATACTTTCAAATCTATCAAACGATGAGAATGTAAGAAAACCTGTAATCTTCTGTGACCATCAGAACTTTTTGTTCTTTGCCAAATGAGCCTGCAGTCAGTGATATCGTTTTTAATGAACAGCGGACAGTTGTCCAAAAATTCGCTACATGATTGATAGAAAACATTTGCAATGCTTTCCTCGAACCACAATAAAGAATATCTTGAGACACGAAATTCATCCACTCTATGCCTTCAGCAAATACGACTTGACTACAAAAAGTAAGTAACACGTTATTTAACAGGAAATCAACGTTAGCTAACCAGCATACAGACCACGTATTCATTCACCACTTTAGAATTCACAGTTTGGTAGCTGGCAAAGCATGTTTCGAATGAGAAGTTGTGCGTTAAAATCACGCTTCATAAACAAAGTGTAGGCTGATATCAATTAAACTGATCGTAGGCAGTATGTTTTGGCCCAAATAATGGCCCAACAAAACGCGCAAAAGCATCGCTCAAAAATGACAACTACTACTGTTTGTAGCTATGTATAGTGCCAATGAACACAGTTTCTTTGGAGGCCTTCGTTGGTAGTGCAAATAATTCATTTCTTCAATTTTCATCCACTGAGTGCTGTGTTTTACCTGTAAATCTCCTTCATAATGTCTAAAGAAAATATTTTCACAGTTCCATCTAGTGACGACGTAATGACTAAAGACGGAGCTTCAGGATGAAGTAAAAGATTTGTTACGATCTGAAAAGGAGACGAGAAGGAATCACTTTCAGTTAGAACAGCATGGATATTACCTTGAAGGTAACAATATGCCCCGCACGGGGCTCTGAGCTCTATTGTCTGTGCATGATTACTGACGAGCAAAGTCTTTTGTCTTTCGAAGTTATATTTCCTAGTTTGAGTCTGTAAACCGTAGTAGATGAAGCACAAAAGAAGCAACAAAATAGACGATTGTTGGTGACGATAGCAACACCAATCCTACTCGATAGCGAAAATTTAGTATTTATACAATTAAACAGGACTACGATTAGTAAAACACAGGAAGTTAAGAGTTGTAAAACAAAACGATATTTACCTTTGAATGCGAACGAAACGAATGAAGACATCCACCATTTGAGCTCCATACATTGACTACAACAACACATAATAAGTATGAATGTAACTAAGAGAATTGTCCATTAAAATATTCAGACAATATCATGGAGGATAGCTACGAATATACTCATTATACACAGCCATTTACGACAGAAAATATGAAAAATGATTCATGAATAAAGTTTTGTAATTGTAGCTTACCAGTGCAGTCTGTTCCAGCAGTAACCACACAATTCGAAAACTTCGAGTAAACACAGCCTGTGACTTGCCCTTGGTTCGCACTTTAAATGCAGAAAGAATATCAGCGCTTGCATACAGCTGGGAATTCAAGCCCAATGAGTACTTAATATGATTGTAATACAAATCTTGTTGTCATGCACATGTAGTGTTAAAAGAAGTAGAGCTATGTATAACTGTTTTCGACTATCTGCATGGTACGAAGGCGAATTTAAAATAATAACGAACTATATTTCGAAATCGAACTCTCACCGAATTCATACATAGACTACTAACTAACTTACATAATTTCGACCAACTTAAATAATCGAAGGTCATCGTCATTAACAT
>JAOBYK010354243.1:2846-14915 GCA_025434845.1 Phenganax subtilis | reverse complement strand
TGGAGCTCATGAAAATATTTATTTTCATATTTATTGTTGCCTTTTGAATATCAATTTCTTTGCTTTACTTTATTTATATCTCGCTAAAAAACATAGTTTGGGATTATTTTTTATCTCTACACATAATTTGCCGAAGTATAGGAAGGTGCAAGCACTTTCGTAAATTTAAAACTCTAACGAAACTCAATTTTCGAAGTCCTACGCAGTGAAGACCTAGAAGTTTCATGTATAGTGACTATGAGTTTCTGAAAACCAAGACTCTTCCTGCAGGCCTTTATATCACTAGAAAAGGTTGTGCAATAAATATCTGCATGCTAATGGTAATGCTCCATATTTTTTCAAATGAGTGGTTCGTTGTTGCTGTATGAACGATCGCGAGTCAGTGTTAAGGCATAGAACAACACACCAAACAACATAAACAACACCATAGCGAGGCCGTTTGCGACTTGCTGTTCTTTTGAAAGCTCAGAATTTCTAGGAAATGAAAACGAAGATAACTTCAAGTTCTTGAACAAATTTCAGTTTAATGAGGTTATATTCAGCATCATTTAATGCATATAAATCAAAATTCAAGACGTCCAAACTGCGCTGGCGCTGCTTAGAAATTCTCAGGTACATTTACAATAAATTTATAGCTTTCCCAAAATGCATCAAATTAAGTGACACAATGCATGGTCCAACAAAATTATTTGGACCTCTCGAATTAAAACTGATTTGAAGTTTGCTATTCTTAGATTAGATTGGATCAACCAAGTGTCCAGATGTTATACGTACCCATAATATCTGGCGACGCCAGTAATCTCAGTAACTATTGCCAGTAATACGATGGTTTTTCCAGAAACAGCGTGCCACCTTGCAACTTTTGAACGCGCATTGTCCGGAAGTTTGGGAAAGAGAAAACTGATAAATCCAGCGATGAACTAAAATATTCAAAATATAGCAATGCATACATATCTCGCCAATCTTATTTATCCTGTTTGGTTGGACGGCCGAATGTCTAGTGTTTGGAGCAGAAATCTAAGACCAAGTGAGCTAAAATAGTCAAATCACTGGTAGTTACAAGTTATCGTGACTTGGGTTTTGGGCGTCTGGACCATAAGGAACTTTGCATCTCAGACCCGTGCTTAAACTCAAAAGGTCTGTACACGAGAATGCCACGAGTGGCATTGCAACCTAGGCCCCGGTCCCTACCTCGCGCGATGCCCGGATTAGCCCTGCAAGTTTTTCATTATCGTGTACTGGGGTCGTATGAGTATTTGTCTTAATGTCATGTTACCTGTAGAACAAACAAACCAATCGTGGCCAATCCACACCAGCTATGAACGTCGATAAAGTTCTTGTAGCCAAACTTGTCGTGATAATTTATGACAGCAGATAGACCCACGCTTGCAAACGCTAATACTGCTAGAAGTATCAGAGAGTGTATGATCTTTTGCCAAAATTTATTGATTGTACGTGGGGACAGGCGATACACTAGAGCACCTGAAACAAATGAATCGTTGTTATCAACTTATCGTGCATGTATGATTTGCTTGATTGATTAGATATTATTTCTTGACTGCACATGCACAGCTTGATTCGAAAATCTATTGAGTATTGTCCTGGCGACCTTGGACGACGAAACACACAGTCAGTAAAAAGTAGAATTTAAATAAAGCATTTTAAACTTACAGTGCTTTCCGTCAATAAATCATATTACCAGATCATTTATAAGGCAAAAACAGGAACACACCGTTTCTGCCTCGTAGTCGAGCGCCCCCATGAGGGACATACATAAGAAACTATAGCTCAAACTGTGACGGCAACGTCGGGTAACATGTTATTGATATTTGTGTATTGAGAAGAAGTCAAGGATAAGTTTTGTTTTCAATAAAATAAAAAATATGTTAAATATGATGATAAATCAATGATAGATTTTCCACAGAACTCATTTTGAGGGGCGTTTTTTTTCAGTGAGCAGATATGAAAACATGTACTAACGAGAAAACTATACTAGCCAAAACGAAACTAAGCGTGATAATTTGCCTAAGTCAAGGATTGCTAATCGAATATAAGCTTTTCCACGATATTGTACAGTTGTGCGTTGCTTTATATTCGTATATGTACAGCGTTGAGCTTCACATGCATGTACGACATTCTAGGATTCGTTACAAACCAACAAACTGATTAGTTGCGCAATCAGCGTCTCAAGTTTCGATCTACACAGGGTTAATATATAGCTTTGTGTTATGTGTGTAATAATATTTGTTCCACTTCTAGTACAATCTGGTAAGCTATCCATTCCATTCTTTTTCGTGACAGTACTCACCAGTCGGGGCAACTAGTATAAATCCTATTGTCATACATAATGAATGGTAATTGAACATTCTGATGTCCTTATATTTCCACAAAATCCATATGGGTTTCGAACTAAATCCTTCGCCGTAGTGCAGTATCAAGCGAAGGATCAGGGATATTGCAGTGATAGACAAGACCCATGATAAGATTGCAGCAATGCAAATGCGCAAATTTAAAATCATTTTTCCAGTGAAGTCTTTAGCTGCAGAAGCCTAACCGTTCGTGTTTTGAGTTTTGACTGTGGTTATAATTCCGGTAGATAAGTTGCGAGATGCTGATTTGCTGTTGGTTTCCGATCATGTGGGACTCACGTGACCCCACTGTGGTGTTCCGAATGTCTTGTAGTCAGGGATTGTGTCGTGTAAAGGACTGGATTTTGTTTGGAGTTGCTATATTAGACAGAACAAAACTTGCCAGCTATTCAAACAAATGTCAGGATAAATTCGTTGGTCATAGTTCATTGCCAAAGTAACGCACAACCAGTGGGAATGACTAAGGTTCGAAGAGGCGGTAACCTGTGATTATCAACTGCCCAATTTACATCATCATAGTGGGCTGTTCCAAAGAACTATTTTGAGTGGATTTAAATGACGTATTTTATACAGATGTCTGTTATTTCGTTTCTATACTTGTGGTAAAGTCGCATGGTAGAGAACTTAATCTAGGAATCATGTCACCAGTGTGTTGCTCTCTCTATTTCTGCTGCGTTAGATGGCCTGAGAGAAGAACAAGATTTGGTAACAGTTTTGACGAACATTTATTACTTGAACATTGTACTAACAATAATTGTAACAAATGACAGTAACACATATTCAAAATATTTTTTAACGCTGCTTTAGAAGAATAACTAGAATTAAAGAAGTCAGAAACTTAATTACTATGCATCGACAAAACCCGATTATCAATGGCTTTTAAAATACTTGCTTCTGCTGACGAAAATGGATAAGAGTTGCAGTCACGCATTTATAAATGCTTCGTGAATCTCAGTCGCAACAATAAAAGTTTGAAACTTTTTTAAAACCCCACTAAACTAATCATTCATAAAAATCTAAAAGCTGGTCACTCTTCAAACACATTATTGCCATAGTTTGTAAATTAATCACGCCCATGCACTACATTGAATAAAATTGCACTTTAAATTCCTCAGGTAGTCATCAAAACTGGTACAAAAATATACATAGATGTAAATGTTGAGAGGTTTAGTCCGTGTCGTATCTCTCCAGCATGACTATGGCTCGTTCTTTGTCAGTCAGTCGACGGAATTCTTCTGGTATCACCACAGCAAGCACAGTGAAACAAAATACAATCAGTACTAGACCCAAAAAGTTTGCAAGCATTGCTTCTGTTCCCAAGTCATCGAAGTTCCTGCAGAGAATACATTACGCATCAATGCATGCGTATTCAAAAAATGTGTGTTTGCTCGTTTGTCCGTCTGTTTGCATCTTTGCCCCTAATGTTATTGAACTGCTAATACAAATGAAGAAGTGGCAATGCCGGGGGACAGAGCTCTTATAAAGCATGATTACTCAAAGTACTAATCCTAGCAACTATGACGATTGCTCGCACTTGGGGATGTTTCAAATTAATTGTTTTTATAAGAGTCTTGAATATTTGCCATGATTATTGTAAGACTGATTGTGATTACGTCAGTATACTACATGCCTGATGCTGAAAATACTCTTCTGTGTAATTCCAATCAAACACTGCGCAATTGAGCCCACAAAGATAGAGACGCCGGAGAACTTGTGGAAACGCTGAAATACATTTTTCGTTCCGTCAGGGACTCCAGGGAGCACAAACACGATTAAGCCAAACGCAATCTTGAAAACAAAATTAAAATTTACTTCCTCATTGAAAAAACATCATGAAATTGTAAAGGCCAACGCGCTGCATGTTTGTGATATTTTTTACCAGTGGTAGATGAGAAATAAAGAAATCTCTGAGCATCTAATTCTGCTTTGTCTGTTATCAACTTTGTCGCATGCATTGTCACGTCGACAAGAGAAGGAAAAGAGAGGTTTAGTCAAAGTCAAGTCTTTTTGAACATCAAAGTATTAAGAACTAGAGCAGCCTACGAGGGCTTGACAACGTGCTCCTTCGAGAAAATTTGAAACTTTGAGTCTTTCAAACAGCATTCCTCACTTTTTGAGGGTTTTTTCACTATATCTTATAAGTCAACGTATGGTTTTTCTCTGAAATTTTCCGACAGTGGGACTGTGCATCGCCACGCTGATCCATTCGTTTGTGAACCCGTCTTACGAGGACCCGAAACGGTTGCATGCATTACAGTAATACCTGTAGACCGAAGAGCACGACAATAACCATTCCAATCCAACTATGTAGAGACGTTATATTTGGGTAGCCTTGATGATTATGATAGCTGAAAACAGCAAGCAGAGAGACGACAACCAAGACAAAAGCTGATCCTTGCAAACAGAAGTACATTGTTTTCACAACGACGTGCGTTTCGTAACGAAATACTCGATATGAAATCAAGGCTAAACAGAAAGAAAAAGTATTCGAAACTTTTAAATGTAGGATACATGCTTAGTAAACTGGACCACAAATGAATTGCATCAAAATATTAGGCCGACTTTAGAATTAACGTTACGGCCAACCGCTTACTGCTAACAGCTAATTTTATATCACATTTGATTGTAATATCCACAATTTTCTGGAGTGAAGTTGCTGTACTACGCTTCAATTATGAATTTTGCACTTTGTAGTTACGCTTCAATTGATTATACAGGTTCCGTAACATCGAACAACTGATGCAGTCGACTTTAAAATGCGATTTAAACTTTGCCGTTCGCAGTCAGCGTTTTGCCGAAAACGCCAATCATACGGCCAGTTTACTATCAAAGTTTCTGTGATCAAAGTAGGAATTTTTTGCATGGAAATTCTACGTTCTGAAAAATTTGGAAGAAATATCAAAGTGAAGTAATTCAGTGTTGAGCAGTGTATTAGTTCCCTTGATTATTTTTTAGTAAATTCTTCAAAACTTATACTTATCCGAAATTTCCACTTTGATCACAGAAACTTTGACAGTGTAAACCGTGCCTTAAGGTCTGCATTAAGTTTTTCCTTTGAACGACGATTTACAATGGCAATTAATTTGTGGTGGAATGCAGCGCTGATTATAAATTTTTACTCGTTCAATGACTAGTGTTGCGGAACAACAACCCATGCGAATGACCAATGCTAAGAGTGCAAGGTGTCAGGAAATATGAAACCCACCAAGTCTTACGTTTTTCAAATAATGTTAATTTGGAACTGCTAAAGTTATAAAAGTTTTATTTCATTTTGATGCACAACTGTTGTCTTTAAAGGTAATATAAGCATGCGGTGGGCGCACTGTGGTGGAACCCTTGTTTTTCTGTATGGGCAGTTCTAACTGACTTTACAAACTCCAGCACAACTCGCTCATTTTGTGCAGTTCTATTTTCATAAGCCACGATGTAAAGTATTGGTTGAAAAGTGAAGATTCTGGTGCTTCAACCTCTAAACGACCAAACTTAGTTTAAAAAAAGGTGGCCAAAACTTCTAGATGGTAATATTTCGACTTTTCAGCCCCAGGACTGCAGCAAAAAGCGGGTTACCGATTTCAACGACAATAACTGACTGGTTACCTGTCCTGATCTGATACACGCGATTCCCACAAGGTATCATTCTAGTGTACATATACATACCTTCGGCGTTAAGAAAGACGAGACCAATCACCATAAACAGTGGGTGATAGTTGAACTGTTTCGCTGAACCATCCCAAGCAAAACCACCCTGGTATTTCGACATCCAAATACCAGTCATAACCATTGCTCCAACACCAAACAACTGGGAGCTGGTCACGGCAGAAGCGAAGGCAGCCCGAGGAAAAAATTCTTCTTCTTTTGACGTTGGCATGATTCTGATAATCACGTCAATCAGTTATGAATACCTGTATCAAAATGTAATACTTTACAGTAACTATCAAATTCACTCACTTTCCTCACATTTGTGTGAGGAAAGTGAGTGAATTATCCACTATAAAACTTACCTTTGCTAAAGAATGTTTACACCCAAGTGAAGCAATGTGCCTTCTTGCGAATAACTACGCTTCTTCTTCACACTTGAGCAATCAAGTTTGAATTCACAAGTTGATTTGCGCATTCTTTACCCTTTCACACTGGTAGCTATTTGCATATGCTGTGGTTATTTGCATTCCTATACTAGTATCGATATGATTTGATTAGGGTGTTCGTGCATTTTTTTTCGCGAGTTTATTTGTTTGCAAACATAGGAAAGCGTGCTTTATGAGACATGGCCAGTTGGCCACTATGTCTGTACATTAGCTAATAAGCTTTCAAGTAAGTCAACCAGTTACTGATTGTAACCCATTCAGCTTTTCAGTTATTTCACAATAACCGAAATCATGAATTTTGGTTAAACTGTTTTACACGGGTGCTATCGCTGCAAAATTTGCTTACGAAATACCAAGCTCTGCATATTTCACACCTGAGCAATTTTCGCAACGACCTTCAACAAGTGAACAAAGACTAGCTTGTGATTTTTTGTCTAGATATTACCAGTGAATATTAGTATTAGGAGTAGCAGAGTTGGCCTCTGTAAATAAATGGTGCACACCGCATTTTCCGGATAACACCCAGAGGCCAGTGCGGTGAACTTTCGTTGATTTGATAGTGTTCCTAGAGTTATGTTTGTGTGTATTTTTTAGACCTGGTGACTAGTTAGTCACAATCTCAGAATGTTGACCACAACAATGGTGTTGAGTAAGGATCTATTCAGTTTAACATATGTGACGCATTTTATATCTAGGAGTAAACGTGTGCTATTTTTTGAAAAGAAAAGTTTTAAAGTGTAGCGAAAAGGAAGATGAATTTCTCGCACCTCCGACGGGATTCGAACCCGCAATCTTCGGCTTAGGAGGCCGACGCCTTATCCTTTAGGCCACGGAGGCTAGGTAACGAAATTGGGCGAAATTGGTGTTTAAAAAGGTATTTCCGCTGTAAAAAGGCCTTTGAAACACGAGGACTATCAGCAGTGGACTTACGAACTACGAAGAAATGCTAATACGCCTCCCTTTCTTGGGGATAACCAAATAATTGCCAAAAATCGGAGCGTGAAACTTGGGAGGGTCGTGCTCTGACCACGCCCTTTTTGTTAGAAACTGAACTCTTTCTTCTGCAATAACTTGATAGTGAGTATGTGGGATAATGTAAGCTCTCTACATAGTATATACAATGTGCTGAACTTTATTTCGTGGTTGTACAACGCATTCAACTAGCATTTCAAATACTATTAATTAGGAAGAAATTGTCTATAACCAATGATCTCTATTCTTCGTCGACATCTGTTCCACGTGCTTGATCAGGTGTTTTGTCACGCAGCAATCCTTGATGCTCCGGAACTTTCACCGGTCTTTTGTAGTTTGGGTTAGTAACGATGAAATACGTGAGCCCTCCATGGATTACCACAAACAAAACCAGTAGGTTGACTAGAACACCTTCTGTGGGAAGATCTTTGTACGTTTTCCTGAAAATGTGCAAGAAATAACCATGCAGAAAATGTGAATAGCAAAAAAAAAATTTCCACTGTGTTCTTTAAAATAAAATTGGTCAAAAAGAGACACATGTCACACATCCAAATTAAAACTCTTAAATTAATTACTTTACTTACAGAATTGAGAACAAAGTTTTTTCTGTAATACCAGTTAAAGAGGTTGCAATTGCCAGCAAAAATATAGCTGTACCAAAAAACACGTGTACTTTCAGGTATGCTGCTCTTGCATCATCTGGTAACTTAGGGAAGAGGAAGCCCAAGAATCCACATGTAAGCTAGAGAGTTAACAGATATTAAAAGAACAATAAATGTGTTCAAACTGATCAAGTCAATAAAATTATAATAAAATGAAACAATTTAGTGTTACCTGCAAAGAAAACAGAACAAAAACTGCTATTCCCAACCAGGAATGTAATGAATACATATTAGGAATTCCTGCATGATTGTGGAAATCAAAAGCTGCCTTCAAACCAAGAACACCAAAAGAAAATGCAACCATTTGGATAAACATATGAAGAAGTTTAATTCTGGTTTTATTTTCATCCTTGAACACTCGGTAAATTATCATTGCTACAATGAACAACAAATTAATACTTTATTAAATCATTGTAATGGTTGAAAGATACTGTGTCAAACCTTCCTCTCCTTCGCAGCAGATAAGCTTTCAAAGGAGAAACAGGATGCACTCAGTGACTGAGAAATTGCGTCTTAATGGGGCAACAGGCCAACAGTGGCCTAGCCTCTAGCCTGTAAAATTGTCTGGCTAGGGACTGGGGTGCATTGCCATTTGCCAGTTACAAAGTAGTATCAGCTTACTAGCAAAGCAATATACCTTCACTATTAAGAAATATCATACACAGGATCATAAATACTGGATGATAGTTAAATTGCTTTGCTGTTCCATTCCATGCAAAACCACCACGGTAATGACCCATCCAGACTCCAACCATAATCAATATAGATATTCCAAAACATTGAACTAATGTTACAGCAATAGCAAATGCATAGTCGTCAAACCACATTCTTTCTATGATGAGAGAAACTAGATGTAATACTTGCTACTCTAACAGCGACACGTACGATGAACAAGAACAGAGTTTGTCATACAATGAAGTTGACAAATATGTTATTATGACTAGCTGAAGAATAAGCAATTTTTACCTCGAGTAAAGAGAAATCGATGTTGATAACGAGAGTATGCTCACAGTGCTACAAGAAGTGCAAACAAATGTTGCTTGACGGCAGATGAAATTTCAACTTTCAGTGTTTCGGATAACTTTCCATTGATACATATCAAGTAACTGCAACTACAAACCAGCTGCCTGGGAGTTCAATCAAGTTCCAATCAAATATGCAATCGTAACAGTCACGTGCCTTCTTTCTAAAACGCGGATAACGGATCAACGGAACAGATACGCAAATGAAAATACAAGAAAGGTACAGACGGGAGAGAGTGACAATAATAAAGTTCTGATCTTCAGTGTGACTACATACAAGCGTAGTTGTCAATGTTACTGGCAAAAATAAATAGATCTTGACGTTTTCAACCAAAGAGAGCGAAAATATTTTGCCAAGAGCAATTTTACCCACATGCTACGCATTATGTACCATATAGTTCAAGAGTTTGCCTGCGTTTCAGTCGTTTTATAGTGGAGGACAACGCGGGCGGAAACGTTCGGGCGGATAATTAGTCAACATTTCGAGAATCGAGATGTCCATTTCTTGCATCCAGAAAATTGTTTTGTACGAAACAAAAGCGGTATTTTTTGAGTATTTAGTCAATAAAATATCAGTATAACATCCTAACAGATAATTTTATTTTTCAGCGTTATTACCTGGTTGGTTCAAATACATCTCAGACAAAGTTTCGTGTTTTGAAAATTGACAGAACAGTACCATATGAGTTGGTGGTTATTGATGATAAGGTGGGTTGAAAAAATCAAGTTAACTAAATCTTTATTAACCACATTGTATTTTTCAAATGACAAAGACATGTCAAAGAAACTAAAGGTGTACTCTCACAGAAGCGCGCTAGAGTCATTATGGACAGTAATGCTTCAGTGCTGTTCCTGTGCTCCACAGTGTGACCTCACCAGGGCAAGCTATTTTTTGTTCAAGGTTGAATATGATAATGATCAAATCAAGCAGTTACTGGCCATGATTAATGATGGAAATAAGCCGAAGAATCCAAAAGCTTATGAGAAAGATTCAGCTGGTCTGCACCGATCTGTTTCTGCATTTGGTATTGTAGGTAGGTGATTCCGTGGCTCACCAAAGTTGTATCTTCCAGTGGGTATCTTGCTTGAAGTTAAGTGTGCTGTAGTAGAAGTTGCACACAGTGAAATGAAGCTTGTTGTATGGCTACATTTTGCCTAACTAGCCATATGTGCTAATAGGCTTTGCAATACCATGCAACTTTTGTTGGCCTACTTATGATCTATTCATTAAATCTCTAGGATTTATCAGATTTTTGGAGGGATATTACATAATTTTGATATCCAAAAGGAAAAAGTAAGTTGTTGTAGTGGTCATTAGAACACACATGTATGTATGTAGGTTTTGCCATACTTAAGCCCCGTCTACATGAGCAAATAAATTGTGACAATTTCTGCGTGACAATTTTTATTTTCTCGTGTAGACAAGCAAAATTGAACAATTTTTGTGTGGCATATGCATTTGCCGAAAAGCTGGAGTGCTAGCTTTTATGTGACAAAGAAAAATTGTCACATATTATTTGCTCGTGTAGACGAGGCATTACTGTGGTCTCTAAATCTTTAGTTAATTATCAGATGAATTAACATTTCTTGGGTTTTAGTAAATCAAAATAAGATTTGTGCAACTTTTTAGAACAGTTTAAAATAGACTATTAATCTTCTGTCTTTATAAATAATATTGTACCTCTTATTTTAAAGGGTGGCTCAACTGGGTGGTCATACCATTTATACAATCATGGATACTTCCATGGTTCCTATTCCAAATGAAACTATCAAGACAAAATATCACCATGATGGAGAATCCAAGTGAGTTTTGACTGTCTCCTAAAGGTTCCCCTGTTTCACTTTTATGGCAGCAACTCGCCTTTTTTTTCTATAGAGGATGAAGCTCTATTTAAGTTGTTTCAAAATTTTGCATCGTAGGTACTTGAAAGCTTTTCAAAATGTTGACTTGTCAAGTAATTTTTATTTTAGGTACTGTATATAAACTTTTGAGTTGCAATTATTTCTCTGTATAATGGCCATATTAATTGTTGTCACTAAAGATCAATTTAATTAGAAGATATTGTTTGAATGTTGTGTGTTGAAAAGATTCTTTAAGAAACAAACTCGGATGTATGAAACATTAGAAGTTGTGTGGTACTTGTAAACCATCATGTATTTTTCTATAAATTTTCAGCTATACTTATGACCTAACACAAAGTCTTCAGTACAACATGTCTCTTATTGAACGCTCCTACTTCAAATGTTCATCGTGTGAACATAATGGTCATTCTGAGGCTCAACCTCTCAAAGAAAAAAACGGTAATACTCGGTGTAGTGCACCAGCTTCACAGAAAGAGACAAATAAAACGTTCAATAAACACCCTGTACCTGATGGACACGTGACTGACGAACCCCCACCGGCACCATGTGAGAAATGTGCACGAAAACGTGTTTTGCACCATTATGGAACCACTGCTCATACAAAACCTTGCTTTAAATTTGTTTGGAACAAACACATGTTGAAAGATCTAGATACAATGTTACACTCTGATTGGTTGTTGTACATCACGCATGGTTTTATTGGACAGTGCAGTATCCTTTTGTTCTACTGGGGATAATTTTCAGATTTTTTTTCATTAACTGGAAGAAATCTAGAAAAAGTGCTAATGCATCAAGGAAAGAGGCTGGTTAGCATTTATGACATTTCATTGGAATGCCATTCTTGGTGACCAAATTGATATTGCTTTTTATTAAATTTATTTGCCAAATGACGCCACCTAGAACTTATGAATCTTTAACGGAATGTTTAGATATTAGTGTTTATGGTCGACCATTGTATTTGACATTGATAGCAAGAAGATCAAACGAATATGCCGGGACGAGATTCTTAAAAAGAGGCTCAAATGACTTGGTGTGCAGTTATATTTGAAATAATTGTATGTGTTGGAAGTAGAGGATTTCAGCGTTGGTAGCAATG
>JAOBYK010354132.1:0-17079 GCA_025434845.1 Phenganax subtilis | reverse complement strand
CAAAGAAATATACAAAATCAGTCAGCCTAGTCAATATTTGCTGGTGATTATTGCTCCTTAACAGCAAACGAAGGTGTCGTGACGACTGAATCCGGTATAGTGTAAACGCGGCCTAAGTGTCAGCTTGTTTGCATGACTCCACCAGCGTACTTTTAAAACATATAATTGTGACATTGTGACCAAGTCCATATAATATGATAAATTACCTTGTGAAAACAGTATTTTGTATAAAGTAACTAGCATTTCACTCAAATGCATAAAACTACATAACTACGCGAACAACCAAATATAGCAACAAACACACCCGATATTTGACAAAATCAGTTTTCATGATGGTTACATAAGAAGCACACGTGCATGACCGGCATCGCCATGTAGATTTTGCAAAATGTCACTTGCATGAAATGTTCACAAAATCGAGCACTTCCCGCTCCACGATCTACAACTCACAGTCGTATAATACAACATGACTCGTAAAATATATGGCAAAAGCACGGTTTCTACCATATTATCGAAAAGCAGTATAAAATACGACTTTTACTTACCTTAATATACTCAGCCATTTTGCTCAACGAGGTTCGCGTGAGGAACTGGTGCCGAATGCAGATCAGATGCCATGCAACAAAATGGAGAACACCCCCCTACTTACTTCCACCACCACACAAAAAGACAATTTTGAAATAATAAATTCTCCCTATGCACAGAAATATCTCAAAATAACATAAATCTAACAGAATTAAATGTTTTTTGCAACAGTATAACATTCGCTAATGATTGATGCTTGAACTGAGTGAAGAGTTTTGTTTGAAACCTCCGCATTTAATTTGATATACCATATACCGGAGAAGATCTTCTCAAACTACTTATAGTTATACCTCGCTATTTATTGCGTAGAAGTCTCTAAAATTTCCACATGTTGCAGAGAATTAAATGCTTTATCACATTATATGAATTGTGCGAATGGCCAATTCGTAAATGGAGAGAAATTTCACGTCAAATTGGAGAGGTTTTGCGAAACGTTCAAGTCAACACAAGCTGGATAACACCTATATTCTGTTCCACAAGCATTCTTTAATTCTGTTTCACACTACTCGGCCAGAACAGGGACAGCATCAACTACTTCATTTTTTTGTCCGGGAGGCTTCCTAACCTCGACCCTTGCCTTGATTGGAAATGAACATAACACTGTCACTCTATTGTGAAACAGCAACGTTGGAAAACGAACAGATTGTACTTTAAGAATCTGGAAAGAGTTATCTGCTGCAATTCAGTTTTTTGATCAGCTTTGCTATGTGGGCACATGATATGTTCACTTCACGGCTAATGTCAATGTAACAATTGATTTGCTTCAATGCCTTACCTGGGAAACAAACTAATTCCCCGTCAAATCAATGTGATAAGACATCAAGTGGGTCAACGCCCGAAAATGACACCAAGACATAACGACTATGTTAGTGCCTATTAGTGCAGTTATATTAGTAGCGAGTGAAAATGATAACGAATACTTCTAGATTACATCACAGTTTCCATCTAATAGCCAGCTTTTCGAAGCAACACATTATCTCGTTTTCAAAAAAGCTGTAAGTGGTTAATATTACGCATACGTACATAAACACTTGAGTTGATCCAACGGTACTAAGTGAACTCATTTTAATATCAACCAAACAAACCTATAAAAGATGAGCCTGAGTGAGTAAAACGTTTGTTAATGAAATAACAGTGAGATGAGCACAACTCAGTGAACTCACAGCAGACAATTCACAGTTCACTGGAAAATGAAAGGTTGCAAAATGTTTTCCTTCGTCATATTGATGGCGCTTAATGTACTAACATCAAACCATGAACGCAGAAGTGCTAGTATTTTTACCTTAAAAGGAAATGATGTGAAACGGAATATCATGTACAAACCGAGCTTTCTACGAGAGAAACAATGGTCATTACGTTTTGAGAACAAGACGAGTGGTTCTACTGAATCAAAGTCAGTTGAAAAAATGCTAACTTCAGATCAGTTTGTGTCTCCGCGCAGAAAAGTACCCCATGCGCATAAACTTATTTTTGGTAATCTTGGACATTATAATGCGATTGATGACTTCATGGAAAGAAAACAGCTTATCAAATCAATTATAAACAGAAATACTTTGAAAAATCAACAAAATACCATTAACACTCAATCTACGAGAGAAAAAAGGAATGACGAAAACGAAAAGAGTAACAGAACAGAAATATTTGTTTGGTGCCCCGATGGCGTAGCCGTACACTGTAGAACGTGCTATGAGTGTTGCGGCAGAAATTTTACAAACTCCTGCGCTACAACTGCAAAGTCGGAAGAAGTTTTTACGTGTCAATGTGACTACCTGTGTGCCTTCTACAACGATTGCTGCGATGATTATATGACGTTTTGCAAGCAGACACAGAACATTTCTAGTTTAGCAATTGATCAAGGCACGCTTTCGTGCACGATACCAGCTCATGTTGATACAGGAAGTCATTTCGGAAATATATGGATGGTGAATAAGTGTCCAAGAAAAAGCGACGAAGTGGCGCGTAATTGTGAACTTGCTGATGAGATGGAACTAAACATAACTAATTTGCAACATCTTGTACCAGTGGTAGATAAGCACAACGTGACTTTCAGAAATGAATTTTGTGCGAAATGCAACGGTATTGAGGAGTTTGAATACTTCGGTTTTGACATCAAATGCTATCTGGCACCACCCCCTTACGTGACCTTGTTTGAAGATCTTGTAGAATTTGCTTTAAAATACTGCGAGCAAAAAGAAGGGATGTCAATTTTCATAAAAGACGATCAGCCTGTTCGGAATTGCTTACCACATTCTCGACGTCGTAAAAGAGAAGAAAGCGGAGAAGAATGCGTGGAACACCAAAATCATAAGCCAAAACATTCAATTACACCGTTCACAGTTGCACTTCGGTTATCAAGAGGTTCCTCTAATGTTCAAGTTCGAAAAATAGCATGTCCCAGAAATCATTTTTATGATCGATATCTTAAAACATGTCGAGAAGGAGAAGATATACCACCAGTTAAAGAAAACCTTGATAAATTTGCTGTTGTAGTTTGGCTTAGAGTATCACGCACCTCGCAACCTACTTTGAACGAAACCATTTCTTCTCTTGCGAACCTATTTCACTTCCAACTTTCGAAAGTGAGTTCGCTCAGACGTAAAACAATCCATAATTCTTACAAAAGTACAGCCGTTATATCATTTGAACTTGCGCTGACGAATGAACAAACTTTACGCTTAGGAAACTCAAACTACACCAAAACAAATGATACTGCGTCAAACGTTCCTAATAATTTGACAAACGCGAGTTTACCACTGAAAAAACTTTTGTTTTTCTCAAGTAAATTCAAGGTGAAAATTTCAAACAGGACATTTACGGTATTCAAAACCACCTCGCGACAACTAGCTTGTATTCGAAAAAAGACATACCCACAAGGCAGTTATGCTTCCATAGAGAACGGCAAATATTTTTACATAAATTCGATTGATAAAACGTTCCCAAGAAGTCAAGTGTTTTTCAATGAAAGTGCGACCAATAATGGCATATCGGTTTGTGAATTGATAGTTTTCTCAACTTGCGAAGGACAAAGAATAAGATTGACTTCTAAAGAATACGTAAAGTTTGATAATTTGAGCATTTTTTATCATAGAACGAACAAGATGTACGATTTCGGACAATACGATATCGAAGATGGAAGAATTGTCATGTGCATCAAAGAAAACCCCCCCATGCAGTTCGTTTTGAAACCTTTTCTTACTGAAAGATATTTAACTCTGGTGTGCTTTGTGTTATCATTAACGTCCTTATTTCTGGTCATTCAAACGTACGTCATATTTCAAGAGCTTCGTAATCTGCCTGGGAAAAACATATTAAATTTATCAGTGTCTTTATTCTTGGCACAGTTGCTGTGGCTCGTTCCAGGCTACACGAACGCAATTTGCTACGCGGTAGCTGTCCTAAAACATTATCTGTTCCTTGTATCGTTCGTCGCTATGGCAACAATTGCATGGGAAACGCATCTGGTATTTGCGTCTGAAAACGTCAGCAGACGAGACTCGTGCAAGAAAAAAGAAAACAAGAAGTTTTGCAAATATTTCGTGAACGTGTGGGGTCTGCCAGCCATATTTGTCTGTGCGTGCGTAGTAGTGGACAAGAAAGACATCTACGCAGTTTATGTTAATAGAACTTTATGTTGGTTTGATGATGAGCAAGTGCAAAGATATCTGTTTGTTCTTCCAATTGGAGTCCTGCTGCTCTTCAATGTGATTTTTTTTGTTTCAACTGTATTTCGCATTCAACGTATATGTTATAGCACAAGAATGGTTGCAGATCAAAATCCAAGAACTATGTTCTGGATTCACCTCAAGCTATCATCTCTGATGGGTTTCACGTGGTTGTTTGGTTTCGTTGATCTACTAGTTGACGCAACATCCATTTTCTCGTATTTGTTTCTCATTTTCGCCTCACTGCAAGGGCTTTACATTGCTCTTGCTTTCGTGATGAAGAAAGAAATTTGGGAAAAGTATAAGAAATTGCTTAGAATTCAAGGGCACAAAAAATTCCAACCTGATTATCATAGCACTCTGGTGGAAGACTTGAGTAATAGTAAAGAAACAAAAGTTTAATCAGGGATATAAAAAACTGAGGAAAAAGATCAGATGTATATAATACTCTTGATTACTGTTGTATGGCTGTTGAATTTTTCATCTGGCCCTCCAGGACATGTTGGACATGTTAAGAAACTTGGAGTTTTCTGCTCAGTAAAATGTTTTAATTTCTCTCATTATTCTGAACATTTTGATTGGTTATGAGAAGGAATTTCATAATTATATAATACTATTGACTACTTGTTGGAGAATAATTATTGGCTTAACAATATATGTATATACTGATCATACTGTCTATGTTTGGTAAATCATGAATATAAGTAGACGTGCCAGTTAATGTAGTTATGTAGCTGTAGTAATCGTAATCATGCATTTTTGTGCAACAAACCTCCCATTACATAGCTGTGAAAACATGTTTCCTCACTCAGTCAGCTTTTTTACAGATAATAAAAACAAAGCAGCAGCACCAATTCCAACACCAATAGCTCCAGCTACTACAGGATGATTCTCGTACAAATCCTGAACAGTATTTGCAACCCATGATATTGCATGAATTCCTAAAAAGATCTTCTGCTGTCTCCGCCTTTCAGCCAAGCTCATATCAGGGGGAAACACTACTTTTAAAATAATAGTATCAGTCTTGCCTACAGTAATAAATGGCTTCCATTTGCCACTCAAAATACCGTCAATGTATATTGAGTGGTCCCCCTCTTCTTTTGAAAAAGGAAGTCTAACCATACCCCCATGCTGTGCCACAGTCAAAGGCACATCAACTTGATGATATTCCATGTTGTCCTCCCGGAATAATGCCGGCATATCACCACCGTACATAAACTCAGAAAAGATGTTAAAAGCGTCGTCCATTGTAAAAGTGCCTTCAAATCCACTAAAGGAAGTCTCGAATGAACTACCAAACCCACTAAAATCGTTGTCGTTTGCGGAAAATGGCGATCTGCTTCTCAAATCATATTTACGTCGTTTGTTTGGGTCACTAAGAACCGAATACGCTTCGCCTATATCTTGAAATTTTTTTGTTGCATCAGGATGTTTGTTTTTATCAGGATGATATTTAAGAGCTAGTTTACGATAAGCTCGTTTTATATCACTCTGCGAAGCCTCACGAGATATGCCCAGAATTTTATAATAGTCCTTCCTGGCAGACATCTTCGCTACTTTCGTTTGACAAACGTGTTTAAAGGATCTTAGATGAAGTTCCCACAAAAGTGCTAACTGAGCCTGCGGTGTTTCTGGCAAAAGTCAATCACCATCAAGATATTCAATCACAATCCGACCAGTAATCCAACAAGCTTTTACTAGACAATTACTGCTGTTTGCAAGCTACCATGAGGCGTGCGATTTTGTTCATGTATGTTTACGTTTCAAACGTTCACGTTTGACAAGAAATTTATGCATGTTTAAACGGAAGTCAACTCGTTACTCTTTGATGTTCGCCGAAATGTCGTTTGCTAGAACGTGCATGTTTTGCCCGGCTAACGTACCTGTTTTGAAACGTAAACAAACATGAAAAAAATCGCACGCCTCATGGTAGCTTGCAAACAGCAGTATGTCATCTCACATTGGTTTCGATTTCAGTTGATTGCAATTTACGGATCAGTCGCGAGACGAGCGCGCTTAGGATCTTGGGGTGGTTAGTGGTTTACACGAGGGTAACTTTACATCCAGATCAAACCCCTAGATCACAGATGCATCTTGTTTTCGGAACCACTCCATTCCAAGAACCCACGCGAGCTCGCCATGGCTGCGAGGCTGGTTAATTAGAATGTTGGCGAGACCTGGATGGGTCAAGAGATACACGATTCGCGAAACGATCAGTTGTAACCGACCAAACCCAATGGTTATCCAAAACCGTCATTTTCCAATCAATGGTTTCTTAAGGTTGCAAATGGTTAACAAAAATAGCAAAACGACTGTTCCCAATGGTAAAATCCGGTCTACTAAGGTTTCAACAGTCTGGATGTGAATGATTGCAACTTCCAGTGGTCATGGTGATAATTTATTTCGTGTCACTGTAAATCAATATATATCTTCATAATTTAATCTAATTGTATACCAATAAATTTACATAATATAGATATAATATAATTCTCTATAAGTACACGATAAGTATCTAGTTATAATTGTCTATACACAAATTACAGTCGACTTTCTAAACTCTAGATGAATGATATCAAGTGAGTGCTAATCTCCCTAGGCACGATTTGTACAACTTACAAACGCGCATTAGTAAAACTAACTTTGAACAGGCCATTTGTTCTTAAGTGTTGCCAACAGTTGCCCATTACAATACAAATACTGATACAGTGTGTCCAATGCCGTTCAGATATCAACTCTTGGCAATTGGAGAAGGGTCTTGATGAATTGAAGGTTGTTCTTGCGAAAACAGAAAAATAAAGGTTGGATGCTGTATTCGTATGTAGTGTTTTGTGCTCTGCATGCAGGTAACTTGGATTCACTTAAAGATTTTCTTTGAATAGACACACACGCTTTATAGCGTCTTTGTAAAGGTAAAAATCTTATCAGGCATTTACATCAACGAAGCTAATATGTACAAAACTGACTTGAAGTCGACGTTTTGGTACAGTTGAATGCAGAATCTTCGTAGAGCACTAGTAATCTTGAAATAAATATTAACTGCAAGACTAAATACAAGCTATGATGTTAAATCTCCACTATTTGAAGAGCCACTACATGATAATGAACGCCCCATATTCTGACAGCCATTGTATTTTAAAATTTCCTCACACTCTCTGCTGCCATTTTCTCGAGCGTACCATAGTGCATTTCGGCCTTGGCTGTCAACTAAAGCTACATCAGCAAAATACTGCAAAAGAAAGACACATTGCAAGATGAACAATGCAAGCTAAGGATAAAACTGAACCCAGCAGATATAGAAGGCAATAGCAGGGTTGATCAACGATCGCAGTGAAGTTTACTGCAACCTACACTTGAGATGCGGAAGAGTGGCTACCACTTCAACTACTTACCCATATTAGTAAGAGTGTCAAGACAATATTTCCTTTCGAAGCACATATATGCAGCGGAGTTCTTGCTAATTCGTCATCTTCACGTTCATTCACATCTTTCCTTTCACTATGAGCCAGCAACAAGATCACTTCACTTAAATCCTCACCAAGTACCGCCGCAATTAACCGCTGATGAAACAGAATAAGATCGACGTATTCAAGGCGAAGTCAAACACTAGGCGTGGGTACGAGGTTGTAAATTGCGAAACATTTTTTCGTCAAGAAATTCTCACCTGTCCTAAAGAATGTTTTGAAGTTGATAAAGGTTTGAGAAATTGTTTATCTTGATATTTTGCTCTTATCCATCTCTCCTTGTCTTCCCTGAAACACAGAAGATGCACAGTGCAGGCTCCAATTCTGTACTTCAAATATTCAAAAACAAGAAACCTGATCAGTGTAATGGCCATTTTCCATAATGGCCATTTTGCAGGGGCGGGCGGAGCGCACAGTTTTGAATATACTCTGTTGTTGTCTGTCTGTGGTTGGTCTCGCGTGCACAGCAGGGGCCAGTTGTTCCTACGCCGTTTAGCTTAAACGGTGGATCTGTCAGAATTCAAAAACACTCCTCCACACTTTCTAAAACTTCCAAATCAAATCTTATGTAATTAAACTATAGGTAAATATATAATAGCAGTATTCAGTTAAAAAAACTTTCAATTTCGTTGTTCAGAGATTTACATAAATATGATTTCTATTTTGAACTTATCCACCGTTTAAGCTAAACACACTTCGAACAACCAACCCCAGGAAAGTTAAAAGTAATTCCTTCTCCGCGTTTACGCGAGATCGTGAGCGGACAATCAACAACAGAGCACGTTCAAAAATGTGCGCTCCGCACGCCCAGCGAAAACAGCGGTAGTGAAAAACGACCTTAAGGAAAATATGCTACCTTGGCGACGATGGTTTTGGTTTTGTTTCAGGTTGAGCTCGAGCTTCCCATATACTGTTAGCCAAGGAATTCCCTATTGATAACATTACCGTACGTAGTTCAGAACTAAAATAAATGGAGATGATATCAGTCAACACATATCACTAAGAACACGCCACTTTTTGCGAATGGAAAGGAATGACCAATATTGAAGGAAAGCATGTTGTGCACTTTTACATGGAACGATTCCAACACTCATTTCCAGCATTGTGACAATATTTCGAATCCGAAAACCAAACGGCGCTCATCCGAGGGCGGTGTTTATATGAGTAAACAAAATACTTACGGCCATTCGTCTAGATCCAAAGAACGCACTCTGGAAAGATGAGTACCAAGATTTCGATGAAATCCACAACAAGCAATGCATATCAACGCCCCCACGTTTAACGTAGCCCAGTCCGGGTCTACAAACCAGAAAGATAATTCCAACACCTACCCAGTGCACGTCGAAATTTATCTAGATTACATTGCACCATCGGAAAAGTACAAGTCTAGATCATGGACACTAGACCAGAGTGTCGAAATTCTGGACTGTCACGAATGGACCTTTAACCTTATAGACAAATTTCAAAAAATTTTGAACTAGAAACTTCTTTTACCACAGCCTAAAAGAACATCGTGAATTTAGTAGAACTGCCAAGTTTGGATGCGAAATGTTTTAAAATAAGGAAAATGTAGCCGTGCAAAGTTGACAAATTGTGTATATTTTTCTATTAAGCGCGGGAAATGGATACCCAAGTTCTCGAACAGGGTATTAATTTCCCGCACGTAATAGAAAAATATACAAAATTTGTCAACTTTGCACGGCTATATTTTCCTTATTTTACAACATTTCGCATCCAAACTTGGCAGTTTTACTAATTCAGGATGCTCTTTCAGGCTGTGGTACACGATTTGCCTAGTTCAAAATTTTTTGAAATTTTGTCTACAAGGTTAAAGGTCCATTGCTAAATAACATTGACTTCCCTAGACCGATGTAAAGCAAAGTGTGGAACAGTACTTTCATTCGCATGCACGTTTGCAATACTTGGACATGGTGCCATCCTATATATGTTATATTTATATATATGACGTAATTTTCAGGTAATAACTCACTGGGTTCTCCACAGTCAGCGCAGACGTTATTGCCAGAAACGAGACGAATCGGTTGAAGATCACTTTCGGAGGATGAATTACTGTTCATCTAAAACGCAAACAGAACGTCAAATTGAGCACAGCGGATGCGTAACAATGCAAGCCTACGTTCTCCGTGCAGCTTGCTATTTAACTGTAGCTATGATTATAGACACAACGACCTACTTTATCTCTTCCACTGAAATTTGATTGAAGAGATGTGAGTATTTGTTGCTCAATTTCTACAACCCATTCTTGTCTTTCCTGCAGTAATAAAAGCAAAATATTACAGTAATTATAAAATACTTACGGGAAATTACGCGAGTGTGAAGGTAAATTATGAATTTGATAGATAAATCTCAGAAGAAATTTCGTAAGTGTTGCAAGATCATTGCAAAAATTTATTCGCAAAAATTGGTATAAATATTACTTCTTGCGATTGGGCAGCGAAGTTCCACGATTTACCATCCAGTGAAACAAGTTTGAACTCGTATTCATCTACATGACCGTTCCGCGTATCTAAAGAAATAAAATACAGATAGAAATATCCCACACTATATACTGTCTGCATAAAGACAACTAATTCCTTTAGGTAAATTACGCAACAGAATAACCGAGGTAGAATTTCTTTCTCATATAAAACGAACCCAACGAACCTGTTTTCGTCTCGTTCTGACTGGCGATAAACATTTTGGACGTGCCATGACTCTTTGAACGCCGATGACCTTTCTTCTTCAGACTCCCGGAGTTCGTGTTCGAGTCATGCGCACCTCGACTTTCCGAATTTACCACAGGCCACTTCTTCTCTCGACCATCACTGGGAGTGGAAGCTGGTGTTGACACAGGAGTTACCTCAGGGGACTGCGAGTTAATTCTTTGCTGGGATTCAGCTGCATTTGCTGCGTTCATTAAACTCTTTTGCAATTCCTCTGGAAAACTACTGAAGTCAAGTTCGCACGATTTCGTGTGTTTATTATTGCGACGATTGCGCCCGCGTTTTCGTGGTATTGATTCACTTCTGTTTATTGACTCAGGTTTCGATTTCAATCCAGGAGGCACAGCATCCGCCATGATGTCATTTGCAGTACTGGGTAGGGCAGAGTTGGGCTCTACTTCATTGTCTTGAGTTAAAAAGTCATTTGATATGACCAAAGCACCGTTTTCTTGCACTCGATTGCTTCGAAGTATATTGTCCTCTAAAGAGTTCGCTCTACTCGCATCCTGGCTTCCAAGTTTCGGAGACGTATCTTTCCCTGCACAACGACGAAAATACAGTACAGATTTAACGCGGAGTATTATGTTTGAGCTGTCTTTTTGGCTTACTTATCTCTAAACAACTGGGTCATATAGCATGCAATAATGGCTCGAACAATTGATAGGTTCCCCCCAAAAATCACGTAACTGACTTTCTTCGAATACAGGGGTCGGTTGTTCTAAAGGTGGATAGCGCTATCGACTGAATAGCGATTTTTCGTCGCTTTCGTAAAGTTTCTTGTGCAATAAGTATATACCGTTGACCAATATGGAAATTTCGGCATTTTTCGTTCAATTTTATGAATGTTGAAACATTCACTATCTAGCGTATAGCGCTATTAAACTTTTGAACAGCCAGTTCCAGATTTATAGTGCTCGCAAAGAAAGCTGTTTTAACTTGTAAAAATTTGTATTTGCATGATTACCTCGAAGCGTTGCGATAGGAGGTGTTTTGCCAGGAACTTTCACTGTAGATTGTTTGAGAAAAATATGTTTACCATGAACGTTTTCAATGTAATCCTAAATAACATAATAGCATTTGAATTACAATACCTAATAACGAAACAATAAACTGAGTATATGCATGTTAGTTTACGTTTTAACGCCCGTTCTCCACTACGCGAATTTCTTCGCGCGAAAAATAAACCTAGCAACGTGATTGGTGCGCTTCCAACCTTTTGGCAGCAAATTATTTTGTTAGCGAATCACGTTGCTAGATTTCTTTCTCACTCGAAAAACGGTAATACGTCTATTATTTGTTCTCCATATAAACTAAATCAACAACAACGTCTAATATAGATTATCAAGGCCCCATGAAAGAGTGTTCAAGAAAATGTTCACATCTACTACCCACAAACTAAACTTATATTGTGTCTTCAACGTGCATAAGTAACTAAAAACTTAAGAAATCAGCCAGAAAGAGTTCCTAAGAACAAGTAAGTATTACTTAAAAAAATGCCCCTCGAATACCAGTATACACTTACATGTACAGAAGGATAGTATGTCAATATACCACCATCATTAAGGACAACAAATTTCTTTTTCCATTCCTTGTTCAACGATTTTGTTGTTCTTTTCAAAAGATTACCCTGAGTATAATCAATTGCATGTGAACATTTAATTCCTTCTCTTAAAGTTCAATATTGCATTACGAGGAAAGGGAATTGAGTTGAGCAGCAAAACGCTCGTGACGAGCTTTTTTCCAAAATTAGTGTCGCAGTTGACAAACCTGTTTAACAGGAATAAAACGTCCAACTCCAATTTCCTGGTCTCCATCAACTTCATCTTTCGCTTTATCCGTTTTCTAGTTCAGGAAAAATATTCACAATCGGTATTCTACTAGTGCAGCGTAGTTCTAATTAACTAACATGCGGCCGATTATCTTTTGTCGTAACTGATGATAACTCACAACAGCAAAACCACAACAGTGTGGAACGAACAGTTGGTAATTAAGTGTTGAGTATAGGACGATTTCTATAAACAAACAGCATTGAAACCTCTTCACTGTGAAAGATATCAATACTTCACCAATACGGTAAGTACACAAGGGCCACAACACGAGGGTGAGTGAAGATTTACCACTGGATAATAGCTTCATCATACGAAGTTTAAAAAAGCAGTGACAGAATTTGGATAAACATGCATCATCAAAAAGATGAATAAAGACAGGCTTTCACCAAGTCTCCGAACACCAACTCCAATCACTACCTCGACCGCGCACAAGTTCAAAAAACATACAGATAAATTTTAAAATAAAAACAAGCTTTAACAGAATCTCCAAACACAGAACATATAGCTAGAGAGACATGATAAGAAAACTTCAAAACCGTAGCTGCAACGTCTAGGATTAAACTAAAACAATGAGAGTGCAATTAACTTACGGTTCCAAAGATGATAGTTCGTCTTCGAGCTGTCCTCGGCTTAGCTGCAGGCGTAGATGAAGGACTAACAGTGCCAGTTGTTCTTGAACTGTTACCACTCACAGTCGAACTAACGGATGTAGATCGACCTTCAGTTACTGGCGGTGGAGATAACAGTGTATCGTACGAGGTCAATACAGCAGAATCTTTGTTAGCCATTTTCTCTGATGCTACACATCATAAAAAGCAAAATAGCAAAAGTTAATTTTCATAATAGCAAAACTATACTGCATTTCATTTCTTGCAGCCAACGCTGTAAATCAACAATTTTTCAAGTGGAATGACGTTACGAAAAAATTTCCCATAAGTGGAAGGTACATGGGTGGGACAGTAGTATGTAAAGGTCCCAAGTGACGAACTATACATACAATAAGTATCAATTACCATGCTATTCTGGATTATTATAATTAATTTCGTAACCTGCCTCCAAACAGTGTTGCACGTTAGAGAAAAATTGCCTCGTGCAATATGGCCTTGAAAACATTTTCATTATGGAGGTGACATGTCCATAAATACACAACAACACACTACATAAAATGAGATGCTCAAAAAAGCTTTCTTAGGAATACTCGGGATCGTTTGTAAGGATACGCCAACTTATGTGAGATCAAGTCGCATACTTGTTTTTGGTGTGCACGTAAAGCGGACGCGTTCTTCATGTAGGTCGTTCATGACGCAAACAGCAAGTTCCCTGACATGACTAGCTTTTAAAGAAGGCTTTTTGCAAAGATTGAAGGGAAAACTTTTTGACGTCAACGGTAGCAAATAAAACTAGTTGTTAAAAGAAATATGCTCCGTCTGTCCGGGACCACAATTACTAATTCCAACTAATTCTAAGAAGTTCTATTTCGGCATTCGGCTTAAAATTACTTAGCGTCAAACGTTTACAAGTTTCAGCTTTTCAACCCTTTTCCCAACGAGTTTTCCAGATTTTCCCCAGGGCCGAAGAATAATATGATTCCTCTACCACCGCATCAATGTCTCACAACACGCAAGCAAATATACAAAGAGATTCAAAGGTATAATTTGTGGCTATAACAACAGCATAATAGAAACGTATACTTCGCTGCTCGCGCTTAGAACAAATATCAAACCATAATTCTTTCAATCTAGCCCGCACTTACATAACAAATTCAAAGACAAAACTACTGCAACATAGTTATAGTAAACTATGACATGCAGCGAAGCAAATCGATACGCTTTCTTTAGACACAAAGTACATAACCACAATATGTATATATATTGCCCTTACGACAATTTACATGCAGGATTTCAGCAACGCTTTCACTCTGAATGTACACTGAAAAACATCTGATTCGTTAAAAAAAAGTGATATTGCGATAAGGTCTTAAGATGCAATAATTCTAGTGAATGAAAAGACGAAAAATGTAATAAGCTTGAACTGTACTACAACCAAACTATAATTAGATGTCGTCTTATGCTGTTTCTTCGTCAAGTCTAGAAAATTTAATACTCACAAAACTGGCAACTTCTGGGTTTGAGCTTTTCACCAATACAATCTTATCGTTCCCTATTTGGTGTACAAGCACAGCTATAAACTCGGCTATAAATGCTTCTAAAAATCACGCCAGCACTGACTACACGTTACGTGTGATTAAGTTGAAGAGAACGCAAAACTTTACTAATTTGCATGATAAATAAAAGCCACTGGATACAAAACTATAACTTTCCTTCCATAGAAATTAGCATGTCAGGAAATCTCCGGTTATAATTCGTAGGATAAGGTGTCCAATAATAATTGGCCTTACTTTCCGAACATGAAAAAAAACGGGGATAGCACCTAATACATTAGCAAGTTCATAAACTTGGCATTTTAATTAAGCAAGCAGACGGAAACAGTTTTTTGTCTAAAGATCACAACAAGGTATACATTAAACTTCTGTTTATATCATATACCAGACACTTCGTAAAACTTTTGACGTCCGTGCATAGTATTTATAACACAGCCACACTTATAGTTAACAACAGTTAAATCTGCGAGGATGGCATTAGTATACCACTAAAACTGAGTAATAGTTTTCAAAGCTTTGCATAAAACTGCATGCAACCCGATACCACAGACTCTATACATCAACGCTGATACACGCGTGTCATACTCATTCATTTATTAACACTGTACACTAGACGTTTCGAATGAAGTAATTAGAACCATCAAACGGTAATAAGAATGCGTATTTTCATTACACATATTTTAGAACACTTATGAATTGCAATGAAAGAAGAAGCTTATTTTAAGAGTTCCGTTTATCAGACAGGTACTTGGGAAGCTAGAATATTGCAAGAGCAATAAAATAAACACAGCCAGCAAATTAATGCTTCAAATGACAGCAGTTGCGTGTAAAATAAAGCCTGGATTAACAATAAGCCATGATCGAGAATTAACCTAGTTTAATAATCTTTGAAAATTGACGAGGTTATTTAAAATTTACCGTCACTATCTGGCGTCTTTGTGGCAAGAAAGGCAGCCTGAAGATCTTCCCAACTTTCGATGATATCGTAGGACCCAGAGAGTTGAAAACTTCGTCGCATCATATTTTCAAATGTTCGGCAAGCTAGTAATAACCCGGCACTAAACTTATTCACATTTCGCTGCGAGTTTATAACGCTTCGACCATTACTCTTGTTACTAACCACTTGTTTTACATGATTTCTATACTTGACGGCCGTTCCCGAAGTATTCACGACGGTGGACCGTGAAACGTTTGTGTCAGACTTCACTTGTCTTGAAAACTTGAAAGAAAACATTTGCTTGAGAGATTAAAGTTAGAAAATGACTTGACGTTCCTTGCACTAGACCATTGAGTTCCCAAATATATTATATCCAATATATATTCTTCTTCTTAACACAGTACTTTTACTTTGAGTCGCTCTTCAAGTTTGTCAACATATTCCGTTGCATCAGTACCGGTATAAGAGTGTTTTGGGTATAGGACCCAGGTGACAGACAGAACAGTTATACTTTCGAGTGATTATTCAAACTGTGTTTCTTTAGTTTCCGGTCAAGAGAAGGCAAGGATACACATTTTGCCACCATACGTAGGTGATATCCGCTTTATGTCATAAATGAGGCTTTAGGTTTCATTTCTTGTTTTCAAGCAGCCATATGTTGGCCCAGTTTACCTAGACACACCCCAGAATGCAATACACGCGTGATTACAGGTGCTGCATCTATACCACCTGTAGTTTACTGCATTTTCGGCGTTCGGTTCGATACGAACTTTTGTAATGCTCAGAGCTATCTAATTTATAGTTTACAGGAATCAAAATACTTCCCATAATAATTTAAAATAGCTTGCTCGCTTTTCTCCTACATATTGCTGTCATGGTTTCCGATCAGTCAAGCGAAATGAGAACTTGCAACGCTACCAGAAGGAGGTTTCTGAACAACAGGTCACAGTATGACTATAGCTCGTTTTCTTTTTATCTTCAACAGGTACTTTTTACATATATTCCTTGAAGCAACCGCGCAACACGCATTTTCATAGTCCTGAGCCAGTTCAACTTCTGTATCTGTGAAGGGTGCACAATTTTTGCCCAGTCCTCAATTTTATATCCCAATTGTACAGTGCAAGAGTGTTATAACACGCACTAACGCAATAGTTGCAAACTTTGCACCGAATATGTACTTAAAGCATAGCTGAACATGTTATCGCTTTCCATCGAGTTTTAATTCATGAAACTTGGAAAAAACCTGATGAAAACTGAAAACCATGTAGAATATATTTCCTAGCATTGAGGAGTTATCGTCCTCGACTCGTTGAAAGTCTGCATTCCTTCGAAGCACATTTAAAGAGCATAAATTTAATGAAGTAATATAATTTATAACAAGCGAAAAAGCTCTTATTGTAGATCTGTAAAACATGGAAAGTGTGCCGAAAAACTAGGCGCAATCTGAATTTGCTTACACACGTTGAAGTTTTTTATACACCGGTAATAAACAACTTTCCAGTTTATTGCATGTAAACAACTTGCTCATTTCTTGTTTGAACTGCACTTGAGAAAATCAGGGACAAACTTATGAACACTTATGAATGTAGTAGCTATCAACGCTCTATCAAGACTACGATACGGTGATGATTTTCCTTGCGTCAGTTTTAGTGATGCACCGATATGGAAATTCACCGATATTCCGATAACCGATATTACAAGGCCGATATTTTGCCGATACC
>JAOBYK010354021.1:0-17085 GCA_025434845.1 Phenganax subtilis | reverse complement strand
GACTTTTAATTGACCACGCAAGCGTCAAGTCAAAAAGCATAGGAGCAAGCAGTCCAGATGTATATATGTCAGTGGTCATTCAACTAAAAATACATGGAACGCTACCTGTAATAGTAATGTCCAATCATCAATTGAAGCCAAATTTAACACCCAGACGCACGAGTTTTGACACCCAGACACGCGTGTTTACAGTTTTGCGATTCTGTCGTGGGAACACAAACTTCACTTCTAATTGTGCGCTTTAGCCAAAAAAGAAGCTGTTTTGGGGCAGTTCTTTCATAAAATTTAAAAAAAAAGTGCATTTATTTTCTTTGTGTTTTTTTTCCTTACTTTCTGCTAAAACAAATGCTTAGTGGCTTCATAAAACTTGTTCTCTTTGGCAAAGTTTGACTCGTTTTCCGAGCATGTGTATTTGGTTTGTTTTTTGACCATGTTTTCCCCTAGGGCCGACCTCGGACTTTTGGCTTCAATTTTGCAAACTTGTGCACGATGAAAACATAGTCATTGAAGATATGGTTTGGAGACTTGACTAAAATCATTTCTTATAGGTTTTATGTTGTGTAAATAAAGACGGAATTCTAGCCTCTCCAAACCCAAATGTAGACAAAGTGTTTTTCTTTCGAAAACGTAAAGAAAAACGTCATAAGAAACCGCAGACCAAAGGCTCCCAACTCGGTCCTGAGGAGGACAAAGCAGACTCTTTTGCGACAAATATTATCGACGATGACGACTACGGGTCTAGTACCAGTCCAACTGTACGCGCAGATATACGCGGGTTTGCAGGCGAGGAGGAAATGGGCCAGCACTCTGAGGTGCCTACACCACAATTAACGCACAAAGGTAAATTTTTGATATTTTGACTTAATTTATATTGTGTGTTTAAACATATATTGCGTGGGTATAGTTATAATGCCTGTTTTCCATCAGGCGGAATTTTCCATGTGGAAAATTAAGCTAGCAACGTGATTGGTTCGCTTCGCGGCGAAATATAGTGCTAGCCAATCAACTTGGCAGATTTATTTTCTGCACGGAAAATTCCGTCTCGTGAAAAACAGGCTTTACATGCAGGTGTAACTGATGACTTGTAGAGTGTTGAATACCCATGAGTTTTGTAGTTTACATGAACTAGGACATTTTTCTTGCGGTGTTCATGTTTCAAAATTGACTCTTGTCTTCTTACTTCTGAAAACGTTTCTAAGATATTTACCGTAAATATACTGACAATTTCGTTGAAATACAGTGCATTGCTACTTTAAATTGCAAGAGTCTGCATGTATATAGGTCAGCGGTAGTAATCATTTAAGGAGGGAGTCCATTGGCTTTTTCTTCTTACCTTCGTGCAAGCACTTTAATGAATTAAATTCGTGACGATGAACTTTTGGCTTGAAGAGGCGCCTTTCTTTTCCGTCACGTATTTTCGATTAAAAGCGATCAAAATTTAAAGTCTTTTTTGCAGTCCTGGCGAAAAACCTTGTCGTTTCGGTTCACTTGAAAGTTCATTCAATTTCCTATCATTTTATATGCTTATGAGAAACTCTAAACAGTAGAACAGTGAGATCACAATATAGGCCACTTTCTACTACGGCTGTTTCGCCCACGTGGACGAAACGCAAAATTTTGAATATGTTCGGTCGTTGTTTGTCGGCGCTTGCTCTCGCTTGCACCGTAGGTGGCCCAGAAATCACTTTGCTTACCTTAAATTAATCCATACACTCCTACATTCCTCATGGATAGCTGGCGGCAGTGTTTGCCCCACGCGCGATAGTTGTACTGTGGTAGGCAACTCTCGCGCCAAAATGGCTACAAATGCCCGACCGTTGACCGCGAATACGACATAAACAAACAGCAAAACACGAAGAAAAACTACAACACACGAAACACGATTACTATAGTTTAGGTTTTACTATATTTATGCAATTTTAATCTTTTGCTATGCATATGAAAAAAGCAAATGTTTTTAGGGTTCCTAGCAAATAGTTTGCAAAAACTATTTGCCTTCGTCATCTTTTTTAAATATATGAAGTATTGCTGATTGGCTAGAACTTATACCCTCGTGAAATAAAGCTTATTGTCATTATTTCTATCATTTAAATTGCGTGAACTTTGTGCAGTTTGCAGTTACATATGATTCTTTTATAAGTCACTTGGATATTGACTGACTTTGAATCGAACACGATTTGTTAAGGTGCTTACATAACATGAAACTTGCTGTCGAATATTTCCAATATTTTCACATCTCTCCTGCATTCTTTTTAACACGATGTTACTCATTTCGGTCACATTTCTCTCTGAGGCATGAGCGATTAAAGTTTCCCCCAACAAATCTGCGGTAGCGGATCCATCTTCATTCCTAGGTAATTCGTAGCTATCTGCGGTCCCCATACAAATAAATATATCGGGTCTCACTGGAATTCGAATCGGGTCTGCATCTTGAAGATCTGGTAATTCGCTGCCGTTTTGAATGAAGAAAATTTTCGGCTTCCCTTGTAGCGATTGGAGGTCTTGAATGTGGGAAACGATCTCGTGAATTTTAATGAATTCGCCATCAACTCCAAAGATTTTCTCCCCGCTTCCATGACTTGATATGAAACAAGCAAAACCGTCATATTCTGAGAAATCTGTTTCAGGAATTTCTGTAAAAAATAGATCTCTCATTTTTTGAGCGGTTAGGTTGTTTGGAGAGCGCTGTGTAAGACCGGTGAGGTTACAAAACTCGCGTATTTTATGAACGTCTTGCTCAGACATTTTACGATCGGGCAGTCCACTTTCAGGAGAAAACTTTCTATTACCAACAATCACTGCATAGCCTTTTTTGATATAATACTCTCTGAGATCCCATTTGGCCATCTTTGTTTAGTAAAGCCACTGTGTAAATGTTGCAAGTTGCAAAAAAGTTGTCTGTGACGTTTATATTTGCGTGAACAATCGGCTTTCCAGGAGCCGAATTCCGTAAACAACCAGACTTTGATAGTGGAGATTGGAATGAGGAAACTAGCAATTTGTGTGCATAGTATTGTAACGTCATGTTGTGATTTTGTTGTTCGATGCACTCGGTTGGATGAATGTTTTGTAAGCGTGTCCAAGTGATAACCATATCATGACAAGGAGAGTAGTAATTTAAAGTCACGTTGTTTTGAGACGTTACTCGGATAGATGAATGTTTTGTAAGTCTCTCCGAGTGATAGCCACACCATGACAAATAAGGTAGTAACGTCTTGTTGTTGTGGGACGTACTTAGGCGGATCAATGTTTTGTAAGTTTCTCCGAGTGATAGCCCCATCATGACAAGCAAAGTAGTAATGTAACCTTATGTGTTTGTTGAATTACACTTGGGTGCATGAATGTTTTGTAAGTGAGACCCACGTTATAATAAGCGAAAACATATTGGCAGTTTTATCGTGACGTTTTAATGCAGTTCTATACGAACATGAGAATTGCATTATTTGCATGAACTTTCGTCTCTTTCACAGATTATACTGTTGCTTCACATTCAGAAGTATTGAATCTATCTTGTGATCCCGAAGTAAGTCGAAAATTGCTTTCAGTTTTTGTTTTCATGGTTCATTAAATAATGATAACAACAAACGAAAAGGCTGCGTACAAAATGTCAACAATTATGTTGAGAATAAGAAATTTTGTTCACGATCTCTCCAGAGTGAATTTGGCGTTGTATTCGATGATATTCGCTGGCAAAGACATTTGAGTTCCCTAAAACCTGTGGTGAGTTTGAAACTCGCTCAAAAACGTGTTTATTTCCCTATCAGTTTAAAGTATCTATATCAAGGCCAGGGATTGTACATATAATGTTTGAGTCTTTTAAACAAGAATTATAATATATCTTACTATTCAAAAACGTCATCTTTGTTTATTTAAAGTATCTATACATCAAGGTCAGGGATTGTACGTATTTCTGCTAGTTGAATCCACTGTGGTTGAATCATTTAAAGAAGAATTGTAACATATGTTCTTATGCAAAACACTTCATCTTCATTGATTTATATGCTTGGCTACGAATATTCGTTTAAGTAAATTACAAATTTATCCTTTGTAGGGTCTGAATGTGCTGCTCAATGCGCCATGTTCGTCTCCTGTTGACGCAGTCAAACTCACGGATCATTTGGGTCAAATATCTCTGCTGGTAAATGACACTCCAGTTCGTGTCGTTAGGAGGTTAGTGACCGTAAAAATGGAGAGCTTTATAGACATTTGATCAAAGTCTTTGCTCTATCTTTTTGTCCATGTTTATGTAAACTTGTGCACGGTGAAGACATAGTCATTGAAGATATGGTTTGCAGACTTGACCTAAGACTTTTTTTGCTTTATAAACTGTGTCAAAAGTTGTATTTTTCAAATCTGTCTAGATGTTTGTGTTTGTTGGGAAGGCAGATTGGCTTCATCGATTCTGCATTAGAGGATTTTAAAAGAAAACATTACATCTTCGCTTTTAGAGCTATTGTAAGTTTTAAAGAATTTATCGGCAGTCCCAACAAAAATTAGACAGTGTTTGATTTTAATTTTTAGCAGCAGCTAACTGATCCTACCGCACAGCCTCACTCGTTCTTGTCAATTTGTAAAGAAATATCAGTTCCTTTCTTGACTTCTTTGGTTGTTGAACACGTTCCGTCGGGTATGAAAGTGAAGTTTGATACAGGTTGTCTGGATCAAGGTCAGGGATTCTACATATTTATAATATTTGAGTCATTTCAAGAAAAATTGCAGTATATTTTCTTATGCGAAAACTTCATATTCGTGATTCAAGGTCAGGGATTGTACATATTTATTTTATTTGAACTAAAAACTTAATGTTTATGTCTAGGAGCTCATCAGTTGCTCTCTCAAGGTTCAGCGGATTTACTTCTTGATGTTTGCACTGACTTCTGGGATGGCTCGGAGGTCCATCTTCTGACGTCATTAGAAAGGTAAGAACACTGATCTCTGTATTTATCTGGAATGAGTGTAAAGAAATTTGTCCTCATTGTTCTAGGAGAAAGATACGTGATTTCTTCCACCGAACAAGTATCACTTCGAGTTGTATCGCTTTGTCGTATCGTCCAATCACACAAGTTAGTTCCATCAGGTTTAAATTACTCGTATATTGTGTTCATTTGAGTTCTTATTAAAGTATAGGAACAACAAGAAGGGCCACGCAACATCAAAAACCTTGATCGTGTTTTCTGGCTGCCAACTTTTAAGTTGGCAGCCAGAAAACATAATTAAAATTATCATATTGACAGTGCTCAACACTGAACTACTTTACTCTGATATTTCTTCCAAATTTTTCAGAACGTAGAATTTCCCTTTGAAAAATTCCTACTTTGATCACAGAAACTTTGATAGTGTGAACTGGCCTTAAAACATTATCCTTTTAAAAGATCTTTCGAATGTTAAAACAAAAATTGTTTAGGTCAGGTACGCTTTAATCTTTCTCCCCGCAGTCGTTAAACAGTTCGGCTGACGATGTATTCCTTGAGATTCCCGAGGACATGGAATGGAATTACAGCGACAGCGATAATGGAAGGTACTATAGCATTTGCACGCAATTCATGTTTGTGACAAAATTTTCACAAACATGAATATGTGTTACTGGCGTCATTTTCGGTCGAATTACGCCAGGCACTGATCACGACGATGTTAATAGAACGAGACGTGTGATTGCGACAATTCTGATTTGTACTGATGACGGCAAAGACTATACAGATATCCGACTCCCCCAAAGTCGCATAAGTCGGTTTTCATGGTCGCCATATTGCTAGCAATTGCCCTAAAGAAAGGGCATTAACCCCCCCGAACACAAAATTTTGAACTCAGCGCCCGGGGGGTGACGATCTCTGTTTAGATGGGAATTGCGTCAAAATCATAGGCTTCATGCCAGATTTGGACATCTGTGTAGTCTTTTCTCTGTGGTGAAGGTCTGCGCTTGCGGACCGAAAGCTTTGCATAAATAAGTTTACGTGGTGTATTCTAAAAAATCTTATATTAGGTATAAAATCACCATGCAAACATTCAAAGAAGTCAAATTTTATATGCCTAGCAATTTTTGTTGTAGTATGTCCAGCACAAAATCTGAGGAAGCAACTGACCAAGAAGGAATGGACGAAACTTCGCTTCCTTTGAATGAGAACGAAAGTGTTGTGGACTTTTTTCAAAAGTAATATTATTGTGCTCGTTTTTGGGACGTTTGTAACACGTGCTTTCAAAAGCTGTTTGTTGATTTTATGAAAAACGAAGCAGACTTTATTATATAGCATGGGTTTTGTTACAGAATAATTGGAGGTCAAATCTTTATTGGTATGATAACGTTGCAGCACAAAGCTAAACAGGTATTTAGGATTACAGAGGTCAAGTTTTCACAGTTTTTTGTAAAATGTACGAGTTGTGTGATCCGTCTTGCTATCTAAAATAAACATATTCTCACTATTTTTTATCATATTTGTTTTTATAATGGACTAAAATATTTCGTTGTATGATTCTAGGATATTCCATTTCTTGTTGAGGACTTGAATAATGCTGGAATACGTTTTGTTTATTTTTCTGCTGAAAATGAGATTAAAAGTCAAGTAAGTTTTTTTGTTTGTCGAATTTACCAAAAACAGTTTTTCTTTTCAAAAGAAGACATATTACAATGGTGATTCATGCACTTTTTAACGAAGTGACGTTTTTCTGTAGAAGACATGTCACAGTCCCTCTTGAAATGGCTCAAATATTATACATATGTACAGTCCCTGATCTTGATATACACATTTTGTCATTCTGTAAAGCTGAGACTAATATATTTTCTAAAAAACTAGGTATTTGCAGAGAGACTTGGACTAGAGACTGGATGGAATTGTCATATTTCATTCAGTGAGAAGACCTCTGGCTTTGACGACCACAGCACGTTAACCACAGGCTCAGAAGGGAAAGTGGATGAAACCGCTGACGAGTATCTTGTGTCGCACGAGGTCGCCGCTCATGATGATGTCATTGAAGATGAGGGACCATCAGGATCACATGGGGATGTTATAGATGATAACATTAAAAGCAATGATGGTGATAATGAGAAAAAAGTTACTTGGACACACTCCGAAGGTAGATGTAGTTCGAGTTTTTTCCTGAAATTAAACCTGTCTGGCGTTAGACGAGATGAGATGTAGAACTAGTATGGTTCAGTGGGGCGCGTTACGACGCAATGGGTTAGCGGTAGTTTAGTCAATTCGTAAGCCAGCAAGATTTCCGATCTTGATGAGTAAAACCACCTGGCGTCGGAAAGGAAACAGGAAATTTGGATGCAAAGAAGTGCTTACTGCTCCCTGGGTTAAACAATTAGTTTTTCTCACGCAATGCGACCAGGGCCCGGTTGCATAAAAACGTGGTTAAAGTTAGCTATAGTTAAGTACGAATGTCAACCAATCAGAATTGTCTATTCAAGATTTAACTACTTTTTAACTTCAAAATCGTAGTTAAGACGTAGTTAAAAGTTTTATACAACCGGCCCCAGGCCTTAAAATCCGCCATTTTTCCGTGGCAATATCATTGTATTGATCCTCATTTTTTATCAAATGAAAAGCTATGGAATTTTACCCTTGTTAGCAAATGTTTAACACTTGCTGCCTTCATTTTTGATGAGAATTTGGACTAAATAACGAAATTTGTCTACGTAAATTCGAGCCGAAAATATACCTTTTTTTCATCTCGTATTTTCTCGACGAAATTTCAAAATCTCTCGCTGAGATTTCGTACAGAGTTAGCAACAGTCTCAGGTTTACTACAAAGTGAGAAATCTAGTATTCTTTTCCTTTCAACGAAGCAAAATTTCTGTAATTCAATTATTTTGCTACCCAAATATGACGGATTTATGGCCTGGCAAATTACGATTTCTCACAGGACGAGATCGTAAATCTAGCGAGGCATCGTCATCTTCTGTTACTACTGACAACGACGATGGTGACCAAAGTGGCGAAGTCTTCTTTCAAATTACAAATCGTGTGAGTGTCAGAACCTGCATGTTTGTATTTTGTTATTCTTAAAAAATGATAGATTGGAAGGACAATTTGCATTATAGACTAAATTTTGAATTACATGAAAAACAGAGAATCCTTCATCACAGCTAAGAAGAGCGTCTTGACTTTAGTAAAATTGCAAAGTTTGGCTGCGAAATGTTAAGATATACGAAAAATATAGCTGTACAAAGTTTGCCAATATGTTTTTGTATTACTTGCAGAAATTGCTACCATTTTCGGCTCAAAAATGATAGCAATTTCCGCGCGCAAAGCAAAAATATATAATATTTGCAAACTTCGCAGGACTATATTTTTCAGATTTTACAACATTTTGCGACTAAACTTCGTAATTATAATAAAAGTAAGATGCTCTTTTCAGCTATCGTGATGAATTTGCCTAAATCAAAGTTGTGTGTATAACGCAAATTGCCTAGCTATTCCATTTGCTGCCTTTTCTATAGGCGAAACTTCCTCGTGGTATTTCAAACATTCGGCCTCACTTGCAAAATGTTGATAACGTTCCATTATTGGTTCCGCTTTTCACTGACTGCACTCCACAAGGTAAAATACTCTTGTTTTCAAACGATTCTTCCTGTCGTTCAATAAGAAAGCTCCTTTCTAAGTTTAAAACGGAGCTTTAGTTTGGACTGCAAATACAGGAAATACAAAGAATGACGAGGTTAAGATTTCACGATTTCTTGTAACGTGTACCGGTAAGCTTGATTTGTCGTGTTGATTTTCTTCAATATGTGTGCGTCTACCTAAAATTAACTGCTACATTCATTTGTACAAAACTGTAGTCAGCAACAAATCCGCAGAAAATGTACAAATGAACGTAAACAAGTCTGCCAGATATTGTGACTAAAATGACACTTTCATAGCCGTCATGCGAAGTAGCAGTATCTTAACCTCTCCAGTGTTTTCTGTTCCAGCCGCGCGTGAAATGATTTCAATCATGCAAGATTACGGGGAAGTAGTCTGTTGTATTGGGAGCTCACTTAATATCAACAATTTAGAAATATTTAATCAAGCTGATATAAGGTAAGAAAGGAGAATATGTCAAAAGAAGACGATTATAGCTTAAATGTTAATGCAGCAGATATATTTTAGGGACTTTTAGTTTTCAAAAAGTGCTTGAATAGTTGACAGTGTAAATGACATGGAAACTGAAAAATTGTAATGATAACAGCAAGAATTTTAACACATAGTTTTGCATATGAAAGTAAGATAAAAGTTATATCAATAAAGTTTCCATTATTGAAAAAAAAAGACAGTCATTAGAAAAATTGTTTGCTGATTCGACCAAAGTCTTTGCTTTATCTTTTTGTTCGTCTTTTTGTAAACTTGTGGACGGTAAAGACATAGTCATTGGAGATATGGTTTGAAGACTTGACCAAACTATTTGGTCTCTATCTTTGTTCGAGTTGATGTGTTTTTCTAAGTGCGTTTCTTATGGTAATCTTTCGTATTTTAGTGTGGCATTGCAACCAAGTTTTCCACAAGTATGTCTAAAGGACACTTCAAGACATAGGAGATCCCAGGGCTCGTTCATGGCCACCGATGATTCAAGCCAAACGACTCTTTTGAGAAGTGAAGATGATTGTTCATTTCAAGAACAAGAATTGGATCCATTGACTGTCAGCTCAACGTTAAATGGTATTTCGTGTTCCCTATCCTTTCATCGTGAATACAATATCAAATTTGTGGCATTATTGAAAGAGGTAAACTTGAAGGAATATAAGTATGTACAATCCCTGACCTTGATAAAGACACTTTGAATCAATGAAGATGAAGTTTTTGTATGAGAAGATATATTGCAATTCGTCTTTAAATTATTCAAATATTATAAACATGTACAATCCCTGACCTTGATAAAGACAATTGGAATCCGAGAAGATGAAGTTCTTTCATAAAAATATTACGATTTTGCTTCAAATGGCTGAATATCACAATCCCTGACCTTGATATAAACATTTTAAACATTTGTAAATGTTTCATTTTTCTAGGCTCGTCGTTTGTGTTCTGGTCTGCGAATTTGTTTCACCTTTATGTTATCATGTCAACTAACACTTTGTCTTCTCATGCTGACCGCCTCATTTTTCTTATTGCCTCCTCCACTGACTGGCTTGCATCTATTGTGGTTCACCTGTGTCCTAGTGCCATGCCTCAGTATCTCGCTTGTGAACGTGGACAACGATTCACAACTAATGACTACTATGACGGCAAAAAATGACAAAACGTTTAAAGTGAGATATTTTGAATAAAAATTTATATCAAGGTCAGGGATTGTACTTATGTACAATATATGAGTAATTTAAAGAAAACTTGTAATATATCTTCTTATACAAAAACGCCATATTTGTTAATCTGAAGTGCCCATATTCAGGTCAGGGATTGTACAAATCTATAATATTTGAATCATTTAAAGAAGACTTATTTCATACATTTTTATGCAAAAACTTCATCTTCAATACTTTACTACAGTGTGTTTACCAAGGTCAGGGATTATACATAATTATTATATTTGAGTCATTTAAAGAAGAATTGTAATGTATCATCTCAAACAGAAACTTCATCGTCAAGGATTATAGTAGACTTTTAATTAATCAAAACGTTGTTTGTATTGCATATAGGGCTACAATTCATCGTTTATTCGTTTCCATGCTCTCGCGTTCATTCCGTGTGTGTTGGTTTGTAATCTCTTGATCTTTCCTTTAACTCTGATGGAATTCTGTGAGCAATTTACTACATCACCAGATGAGAAATGTCTCTATCTCTTAGGAAACAGGTTGGGCATAGTCTTTGAACCAGTTCAAATAAACTATGATAAGGACACGCACATTATCCCGGAATCTCTTTTGTAATAATAGGGAACTTTTTTGGAACTGGGAATAATAGGTTGAATATAAGAATATTGAGAATAATAGGCCTAGTTTAAAGCGTTATTTTTTTATTAAGCGTTAAAACTTTAACACCAAAGTATTAGTAAAATTCTCGTTTTCTTGATTTGGTATGACTTGACTTGATATTGATTGAGTTTGGGAATAACTTTGAGAATAACAGGGGAGAAATGTTGGGAATAATGGGGGAAAGTTTTAAGAATGAAGGAATGGAATAATAGGTAAATTTTTTGAGAATAATGTGCGTGTCCCTAAGTATGCACAATCTATTGGCACTGAAAAAAGTTGATTAGTTTTTTTTGGTTTTAGGAATACCTCAGAATCATGGAATGGTTTTGGTGACACTCATATTTCTGGTTTAGCTTTGGCTCAGGATGTAGTTGCTTTCTTTATAATGTTATGTTTTGGTACGTTTTCCGTTTGTTTGTTTGTTTGCTTGCTGGACTAGACTACTCATTCAGTTCAATACAAGAACTTTTCTTTTTTATTCAATTTCAGTGTTTATGTCTACAAGTTATGTTCATCATTTGCATCCATTGTGGAAAAAACTGCCGTTTTTCAATAAACAGTGGATTATAACTGTCATTATTGTGTAAGTTTAACTGAGTAAACTAGCTAAAGGCCCTTTTTCACGCGCGATTTTTGCTGCGATTTTTCTCCTGTTAGCGTATGTGATCGAGTGGGTTAACTGGCGAGTGCATTAGCAAAATTGTTGGACCAAGTATATTCGTCAGTTATCCACTCTTTCACATCGTTCAACTCGAGAAAAATCGCGTCGAAAATCGCCCGTGTTAACGTGCCTTAACTTTACAGTTTGTTTGTCTGTTTGCTTGTTTGCTTGTAGTGACCATCAATATTAAGCCCCACAAGGAACTTCAGTGCTAAACTGTCATCATTATTTTTATCTTATAGTTTCTCTCTACAAGTATTATACATGACTATATCTCAACTACTGTGGGGATTTGATAGCTACACTGTCTACAGTTTAAGCCACGTACCTATCTCAGTATTTTGCTTGGTCTTCTTGTGGCCTGGCGTTCAACTGGGATTTTGTGAACTCTTGAAACGGAAATACGTCAAGTAAGTAAAAATTATAGAGCTTGTTTGGGGGTAGCGGAGAGTTGATTAGAGTCTGTTCTATCTCTTTGTTCGCGAATATGCCAACTGCGCATGATGAATAGGAGATATGGTTTGGAGACTTGATAAAAGTCTTTGTTCCATCTTTTAATTATGCTTATGCAAACTTGTGCGTAATCACTGCTCGTTATAAGAGCTTGAAGTTTGGCAAGTTTTTAGACAATGTCTCTATTAAGCTAGTAGTGATCATAGATTTTTCTTGTGTGAAAGAAGTTAGTAATATGACCACGTCCAGAAGACACGAAATCGAGGGTTAAAATTTGGGGTAATGTGAGAATCAGGTTTACATGAAGTACGTCACATTCCAGGACCGAAAAGTTTATTTATTTCTTTTAGGTTTTATATTCGTTATCAGAAAAGAGCAAAATTAAAGTTCGGGACAAAGCTTGGAATGAATTCTCCATTTTGAACGATAATTATGGAATGTCAAATTAACGTATTACCATATATTACGCACCCGTTAGAGCCTGCGATTTTCTGGTAGTGTCATCGCAGGCTCAAGATTCATCAAGATATCTTTCAGTTCATGGATAATGAAGTATTTGCCTTTTTTCAAAATGGCCGCTAATGGTTGAATAATATTGGCGTTTACTAAAACTGCGCTGGGCTTTTTTGTCATTATAATCTTACGTTAAAGGCTATTTCGTGAGAAGCTTCACTATGAGATATGTTGCTTTCATTTTTCTTTGTTTTTTTATCGAAGGTACATTTTTAGGGCACAAATAATTGTTTTATGTTGAATGTTGTAAGCATGGTGCATGTTTAATTTCAGAAGCCCTTCCTGAGTGTGAAAACTCGATGAAAGTTTCAGTTAAACGGACAGTTTACAAACAGGGATTTCACAGGTATAAACATCACCTTGATGAGTTATCTGCTTGCTAGTTTCTCTTGTTGTCTGCCTGCTGGTGAACTCTGGTTAACTCTACCCCAGTGCCCTCTGCTCATATATTTTACTCTGTCTAAGATTATATTCTTAAAGTTTAAACCTAGTTTCCATATGGTCCTGGGTGCTGTTAAGACAGAGATGCGGTCCTTCAAAACAGCCAAAGTATAATAGTTTTGAACTAATTATTAACAAAGCACTTAATATCGTCAATGAGATTTACTGCTAAGAATATCGAATATTTTGGCTGTTGAAAAATATTGTGACTTGACATTTAGAATGGTCACAACCATATGAAAACCACGCTTTACAGAAAACATGTACACTGGAGATTTTCGCTGATCTTTGCAATGTGACAAGTCTCTGATGTCAACATGTTGTCTCTTGTCTTCAGGGAGATTGAGACCAATGTGTTGTGGTTTGTGAAAAACCATAGTAGTAGGCCAGACTGTGATTTACTGCTTTTTCAAAACATCCCTCGTGAAATGTTCATTGACCTGGACGAAGTTAAGTTACGAGATTCTGACAAAACTAGGGTGAGTGACTTTTCTACATAGATTACGGATATTGAACTGTATCTCCACTTTAGTACAACTATAGCAAGTCAGTTCTTATGATTTCAGGTTGTTCCTTTGGGCAACAAGCTCAGTTTTAATGTTGAATACCCAGCTCATTTATCAACAGCACAAAATGTCTTGGTTTATATGAACAGTAATATAAAAGAAAACTCAGAAATAAGGTATTAAGTTGACCCATTAGTTAATTTATGTTACAAAACATACACAAACACCACTTAATTACATTAAAGTGTGGCAGTAGACAGTAACAGGAATAACATTAATGAGCTTCTGTGTTCATAATTCTTTATGCACTACCCAACTCCCAAGGAGAAGTGTTTTATCAGATATAAAACACCAGGTACGGCCGAGTTTTTATATCTGATAAAACACTCTTACTTTTGTCTTAAATGGCTTAAAAAACGACTGATCTTATGAGCTCACAAGTGAAGTTATATTGAAAACCACTGCTCTATAAGCTGAGAAAGTTAAGATGATATTTTTTAAACATGGTACTGATTTTTTTTGTCTTTTCTTCATGAATTATTGATGATTCCTGATCAAATTTAGGGAATGGGAAATTACATCAAGCAGCATATTGCCAGTACATTGGAGATATCAACAACCAACGGAACGGCAATATTATATCAATATTAGTTTACCTATGTCAATAGTTTTCGTAAAATGTGAAGGTATTGTAAAGTTTTTGTATTACATATTTGTTCAAGAGAATACCCTTGCGTCTTAATGGCTACTGTCAATTTAATTTTGTTCTAGATAATTTCACTCTTGAAATTATGAAACACTGTAATTTGAAGAGCATGACGTATCCATGCAGTTATCATGAACACGACAAGAAGTGTAATTGGTATATTTTGCAGCAGAAAGAAATTGTAAGAATGTTTTTGTACTTTTAATTTTACTTTAATGCAATGCTATTAGTTTTTAGGCGAGGAAAGTCTTGCCACTTGATGTCTTAATTCGTATTTCATTTCAGGACAAGAATGATGAGATCGTTTTTTCAGTTCCAGTTGGCACAAAAAAACATACTATTTTAGTCACATGTGTTACAATCTCTGCTACACTGGCTGCCTGTTATGTTCTCATGAAACTCACTTTCTTATAAAAGTAAGCTGCCATGTAGAATCCTGCTTAGAGGAACCAAGAGGGGTTCCAAAAGGGGTACGTGGCAGACCCCCAGCCACGCAATCATGCCCATACGCTAGACCTTATTCTTGAGATATCTGATCAATCGTTAGCTAATCAATGGTTAACTAGCAATGTATCCTCAAAATAATTCATCATAAAATAATTATAATTCATGTTGAAGATTATAATTTATGTCAAAATATAATCGATGGTGATGGTAATTTATGACTGTCATATTTTATAATAAATCATCGTAAATTTTGAATGTTAGCGCCCGATGTTTCAGGTTTAGAGTGTCAGCCTGCTTTTGAGGAAGCTTCTTCACGAAATATAATTTCATCATGGGTGGCGATACTTGGTAAGCAATTTTGTTGTCCTTTTTTTTCTTGTTTCAAGCTCTTTTGGGCTTTATTAAAACGTATTTGTGCTTTAGTGTGAGTAGTTCGTATGAATAAACTGTTTTAATGAGTATTTGCGTCATTTTAAAGCATAAGTTCTAGAATATTAAATGGTGTGAATAGTCTGCGTTAAAATTACGTCAGTGGTTAAAGTTTGTCACAATTTTGATCGGTTGTTAAATACAAATATATCTTTTGAAGCGCAATTATTAAGTTTTTATGTATTGGAGTTACAATGCATCTGTCATTGTGTAATACGACTGCTTGAAGACTATACAGATGTCCGACTCAGGAGTGAGGCCTGTGGTTTTGGCGTAAGTCCTTCTCTGTGCCTGCCATATTCCTAGCAAGTGTCCTAAACAAAGACGGTCACCTCATTGAATGCCATCTTGAAAGTCGCGTGTTCCTGGAGGGGGTGAATGGGAATATGGTGGCCGAGAAAACTGACTTACGTACAAGTTTGGGGAAAGTCAGATATCTGTATAGTCTCTAATCTGGGGCAATACTCTGGCAAAAGTTGAGTTGATAACCGCATATACTCATATTGGGACCACCCCCATTTGAGTTCCCCCCTTAAATGTGTAACACATCTACAATTGCAAAAGTTGAAGGAGTGCCACACTCAATTGAGGGCCACACTAAGTATTTATGAAATATATAATTGTTCAAGTAGCAAATATAAAAGAACAATACTACAAGTTTAGTCAACTTCTGAAAATTTGTCAGTTCTGTTGCAATCTCCTATATAGTTCAAATTTTAGTTCTGATATAACAGCTCTTGTTATCATGTATAAACAAATGCTTCTGAAGAGCACCATCTTCAAATGAATACCATCCTCAAACAAATGCCATGTTTGAAACATTGCATAATTTAAAGGGCACCTTTGGTGCTTGCAGAATAATTTTACTTGTTGACATATTGGCTGGCGATGCATTCAAGTATGCCCTATTTTGTTATTTTGCCCAACGTCATGCAAGTTTACTTGACCAGGGCAAGACTTTTTGCCACATAGTAAGTTGAATCAATATTGCTCTGTTTCAGGGTGACAGACTGTAGGTCTGTTGAAAATCTTGGAAGTGAAATTATGGAAAAATTAAATGAAAAAAATAGGTTAAAAAGATCTGGTTCAAATTATTCCAAGGTATTTGCTATTTTATATAAGTTTGAACTGCAAAATAAAGTATGGCTATAGAAATAAAATAAAGCTATTTCTGTACAAAAACTTGTGCATTGTTCGTTTGTTATTTGAATGTACAAGCAAGTATATAATGCTGTGTTTTTATTCATCAAGGTTGATACCCAGTGTCGTCTCATGCTTCAAAACTACTCAAAGGAAGTACAGAAATTAAGAAGTGATCTTGCTAAAGCAACTGCGTCTTACTATATGTATCCATTTCTACTTTTTATGATATATGAATTGGACAACAAGCTAACCAGCTTAAACACCATGATCGAAGGCCAAGTTACACGATGCATTATCTTTCCTTGCAACTTACATTGCAATTCTACTCTTGAGTGATAGAAATTTGACAAACACAAGCATTCATTACATTCTGCTGAGGGTTTATCAACATATCAAGCATTCTTTTCACTAATTGGCATCTCTCTAGAGTAGAATTGCATTGCAAGTTGCAAGAATAATTGCATTGCATAACTGAAAGTTTATTAATCAGCTATCCATCCATTTGAGTAAACTTAACTGTGACTCAGAACTGAGCGTGAAGCAGAGAGACGGCAAGACATGATTGACCAACTTGCTACAAAGTAGGTTTAGTTAGTAACCTATAAAGAAGCGAAGTGTCCTTGCGTACTTTATTTTACTATCTGTTGCTATGACCAGCACCTTTCACCAATGAGATTGTGGGTTTTATTCTCAGCATGAACTTAGCATTCTCGTGTGAAAAGAGTTCTTCAATTACTCTGCTGAAGGTCATAGGTTTTCTCCAGACATTTCAGTTCCCTTCTGCAGGAAAAGTTGACAGGGTGGGTTAGGATAAGTATTCTTTATAGACAAACTTTCAAAAAATTTTCAACTAGGAAAATGTTTTACCACAGCCTGAAAGAGTATCGTGAATTTAGTA
>JAOBYK010353910.1:0-17086 GCA_025434845.1 Phenganax subtilis | reverse complement strand
ACGTGGAAAATTAACCTGGGTTATCTTTAACCTGGGTTGAACCTGGGTTAATTTATGTCGTGTGAATAGGGCTTAAGTTAGAGTTCGACAGCTTATTTGAAACACAAAATCAAATTTTATGTAAATTGCCTCAATATAATCAAGCAAAGGAAATAAGACTTTATAATATCCCTCAAAAAATTAAAATTTCAAATATATCTTATATCAATACGTTTTTTTTAGATGCTGAAATGAATTGGACTTAAACATTCCAATAAAGTTGACTACTTGAATTTGACCAAAATTCGACAATTAAGACAGGCGTTATACATTTGGGATACTCAAAAGAAAAACGTCTGGTAGTGTGAATGAAATGGTTATACCAACTAAGTGTTAATGTATATTTCAAAGAGCTACCCTAGCTTGTAACATGCAGCAAGTTATTTACGTGAAAGGAGGACTGCACTTACACGCCAAATGCGATACCACCCAAATGAGCAGCATGGTCAAATAGTTTCCAACGAAATAGCAACCCAGCCATATCAAAAGTCACAAGGCCTATTAAAGCCTAATAACGAAAAAGTCACATTTAAAGTATTAGGCAGACTGTTTAACCACACACCGATCGATCATTTCTAAATTTTTACTAAACCCAGCTATAGTGACAATACGTGCTAGAAATGTATACTTCGAATGCATACCGTAGCAGTGTCGTACACATTTGGTCGAAGAAAACAAAAATTACCAATATATTGAATCCTTTCATAAAACAGTTTACAAATCTTATCAATAACAATAAAATGGAATTTTCAACTTTTTACAGTGACTTTTGGCGTTTTGGTTACAGACATTTGTTGGGTTTTTTTTGTAATGGATCGTTGGTCCATAACGGGAAAGTAATGGACTGCTGCTAAAATTGCTTCTAAGCCAATCACAGCTTGCCACTTCACTGGTAATGACGCTTGCCATATACTAATGTATTTATAAAATATAAATCCAGATGACTTTAACACGTCTAGGCGAACTATTGTATTCCAAGATAACTTGCCACGTAATCCTATTAATAATACACTCTAAATATTTCTCCACTGAAATTGGTTGCTTTCAGTGCAATTTATCCCAAACAACAGTGCAAAATTTCACTCGTGCATGTTTACGCGTAATTGCACTTGCAATTATATAATTATCTACGTACACGTTTAGACACAGCGCACATTTGAAGTACACTGAAATGTCAAAATGCGCTAAACCTATCTGTAATTTAAATGACTTTGTATTGTTTATGCTCATTGGGACCCCGGCAAGTCCCTGCCTGTTATTGTTTGTTTTGTTTTTTTTGTTGTTGTTTCTTGTCGTTTTTGTTGTTGGTGCCGTTGTTTTGAGATATATTTAGTGTATATGTAAACATTTGCTCATTTGAAATTTTGTTCTGTGTGGCGAAACTTGTAAATAAATAAATAAATAAATATATTGAAATACGCCATAATAGACCTTTCCAGTAATTACGTCAAATCTACATGGAAGTGAGACTGGGCAGCTAGGTTTAATATCCATTCCCATGCCGCTTAGCCTCTCACAAGAGGCGCCTATATCATGTTACACCGACTCACAGCAGATGATATAATTTTACTCGTTATATCTAGGAAACTCCTGCTGTACAAAGACTTTACGTATCGACATAAGAGATAAAACAAACAGAACAATCTCCCATTCCAATGAATTTCAAAATGAAAACACTCACCTTGGATGCTGGAAACGAGAAGAATGGTAGAAAGAGTATAGATAATCGAGCATCAGGATTCGCCACACATACAGCACCAAGTACGGCGAGGATACATCCAGACTTTAAACAAGAATACACTTTGAGTACGCTACATTTGTACATATTTCTAGTAAAACCAGAGTATTGCACAATCTTCGACTTAGAAGCACAGTTGAGTACAGAAAATACTGTCTTATTAGTATGACCACCTTGCAATCACAGTACAATCGTATTTTTCGCCCGATGGTGGAGTTTTCACAGTACTACTGATCAATACGTGTTTTGCAATTGGCTTTTCAAGCAAAAATAATCACTTGTGACGTTATACAGTTATTTTACTCATTCATAATACTAAAAATCACGAACTCACCGCACCAAGAGATGAAATATGAGAACTGGAAATCAGTTTGAATATATGACTGACATAGGCAGAACATAACCCTACAAATAGATAAAAAAACAACTTGTAATTCTACAAGTTTTAGATTGTTTATGGCTATATTGTACTACAACTCTGGGCTTATATGTATTACGAAAAAGAAGAACCAAGTACAATTGTTACGTACCTCCGCTGACATAAAAAGCCAGGAATTGTTCTTTGCCTAGCATGTCTATAACGATCAAAATATAAAAAAACAGCCCTTAAGAACTTTTACACATTTTTGAAGGACCCATCGTAAATTTTTAGAAAACGTGAATAAAATTTAAGGACTGCATGACAGTTATTTTTATAATGCACTTTTTTATTATTATAGAATCTACAGCGTTTCGGATTGAAAACCAATGTTCATATCACTAATTCTGACCTGATACAAGACGAAAGCCTACGAATGAATTCATAAGTGTAATACTGACATTCTGAGCATCATACACTGTATAAAACTAATTGCACGATGCGCCAAAGTAAAGTATATGCGTAAACCCAAACAAAACACTTACTATACCATGAATAACTGGCGAAAAACTCCACAACACAATCATATTACAAGCCAAATGCCAAGTTTCCATGTGACTGAAACTGCTGAGAAACATAGGTAAAGATAATCCTAAATAAAAATACGTTTTTACAAATATAGCATATGTAGCGAAGTTATAGTACTGTCAACTCCACATGAAAAACAAAGAACTTTACTCTAAAGAGTTCGATAATTGTGATTACAATGTACTGTACCAGCGAGAAAATTTGTTGCTGAAACTTAAAAAGCAGCAATTGTCATGTAATCGTGCTTTGAAAATACAAATTAATCAAAACAAAAACTGAACAATAGTCGAGTAAAAACTTAGAAATAAAAGTTGTACGAAGGAAGACAAGTTCAAAGCACGCATTTGCCTAAACGAAAACAACAATTGCAATCTTGATGGATGACATTTGTAGCAGACAAATTCATTCACAATGTGCCGATGTTCAAAATCTCAATTGCAATCAAATTCAAACCTCAGCCAAAAAAAACTTTACAGGAGATTGCTATAATGCAACATGGCTTTTTACATGAGTACAGTATCCTTTGACATATTTTCACTCTCCGTGATCTTGATAGCGTCATCGGCCTCTCTCATTCGTATATTATAACTATTGATAACTGAATATACTATTATCATTGGTCCATGAATTTGAGGTACTACCTGACTGAGGTGTCGTTGTAAACCACCTTATCATGGTTCTTTGCAGACTAGGAATTTTCCAGAGCACGAAAACACTAACATTGATTGCGATAATAGCTGAAAATAACATTATAAAAGGACTACAATTCAAACAGTTAAGCTGGAAGTCCGCCATGCAGTAGCTCTCCTACTCTTCTGTAAATAACATGAACTTTATGTTCTTGACTCATTTATTTTTCGGTCTGTGCCTAATGTTGAAAACTATGGTGACCGAAAAGGGACTTCCGATTTCCTATTTCCGCGGTCCAAACTTTCCGATTTCCAAGTTAAATGCATGATTGCTTATTACTAGTATAATTTTTGGGACTATAAAATTTTCATTGAGTCTTTGATACTAATTCAAACTTATTTTGGCAGTAATGTGTACACGATTTTTACTGCATTTCACAAGGATTTTGAAGTTTGCAAAATTTCGGATTTCGGAACTTCCGAGATACAAAAGACATATCACAAACACTGGGCATAACCTGTGACATAGTTCATCCTATTATAATTTCTTCACCGGGCCAAGGCAAAGCTTAAAAATACAACATGTTTATCACTTAAAATTAGTCCAATGACATTGTTCAATGTATTAATTGAATGACCTGAATGATTTGCATACAAAGGTAACTTTTCATATACGTTTGCAACAATTCATAATTACGATTCCCAAATTCTGTGTCATTACATATATGTGTCCTTTTAAACTGCCATGTCATTGTCTCACCTCAGAAGAACAACATTCGAGATCTTGCATCTCAGAGGTCCGAAATAAAAAATCTTGCATTTTGGAAGTCCCCTCTTGACCCTTGACCATGTTAGTAAAAAAGCTTTTGCTGATGATATTTATACCATCGATAAATGAAACATTATAATTTATATTTTGAAACAAACCAGAAGCAGTCTTTTGACCGGGATGCAATGCATTCCACCATGAATTAAGCTGCAAACAGCAAATGACAAAACAGTTCAATGACATGTATAATTACATAAAGTGAAAAGAAGAATATAATGGCCAAGTATCATTTATGGCACTACCGGCATCGATCGTCGGTGATGTCTAATTCTCACATGTCGCTGATTATGGAAGCGAGAACGCAAGAAACAAGCTATTTTGTTTCCTACGATTGCATCGGCGATGGTCACCGACAAACTTTGAAGCATATTAGGGACCTTAAGATTCTACGACGCGATCTTAAATATTGGGTTTGCTTTATGTTGAATATATTGCTTAGAAACTGAAATATAGTATTTCTGATTTTACAGTAAAGTTTCAGTAAAATTTCAGTATTAGGCACTTTAAGATTTGCATTAACAGCGAACCGCTAACTGGTAACGGCAAAGTTTAAATCCCAAATTTGATAGTAATAATATCCGCAGATTTCTAGAGCGAAATTGTCAAACCATGCTTCAGTTAGTTGTACAGTATAGGTTGTTAGTTGTACGCTGAAAACGTCAATCTTAAGGTCTCTATTATTATGATTCTGCCAACAATAGAAACAGCCTATACTGCGTTTCAAGAAACGTATGTACCGCGTCGTAATTCTAGTTCTGATAAGGGCGACGTGATTTTCAAAAAGTTACGCCGTAAACAACGTGAACTTTGTATGCATTACAAATCACAAGTTTTTTATTTTGAATTTCAGGAAAAGTTTCGTTACGTTAGATTCGTGTTGTAGATTGCTATGGCAACACAAATGTGTTATTCAGCGTGTGTGATTTTGTACTTAAAATAAAAAGTGCTCATTTTTACGCTCGCGTTGTAGTATTTTAAGGTCCCTATTCTCCTATATGGCCGACGTCGCCAAGCTCTCGTCAGCGATGAGTGGGAACATGAGAGATCTAGGCTGCAGAGTAACAATGCTTGATTTGCGTTGTGCTGAAGCGTCACGGGGCTGCGTATGGTGCACGTGAAATTGAAAGGTGGATACCTTTTAAGCAAACTTATTCTCAGTACGTAAATATGTTTTAACCACATTGAAAACTACCCTACCACAAGTCGTGCTCAACCTCACATAATTGTGTTTACGGGCCTTAATTTTCGGGTCAGTCCAACTACAATTGTTAAATTAGATGCAGGGAAATTCAATGTACATGCTTAATAAAATCATGCAACCAACGGTTCTGCTCGTAAGCTAGTGAATCAGATACTCAACATTGTAAAACGCTAACCGCGTACCTGCTGCCTAAATTTGAAAATCTTTTTATTAAAATGTGAATAGCTTCTTCCAGTTTGTTGGGATAGATTTGATCTGATTTTTTCATACTGTGCAATTGTTGCTGCCACAAAACTTCCTGAAGATATCTAAACGTATTTTAATGAAAAAATCAACATGAAAACTAGTCAACTATCTCGTACAGTTACTTTTAGTAATTTATGTAGCATGAAATTTGGAATCGTGAATTGTGGAATTTACAGGAATTTGCTGTTTTTAATGGTGAATTTTATTATTTTGTGCTATGTTAATTTAGTCCAGCTCTTTCAGTGGAGAATATGACATTTCCATACTGGCGTTCGCCCTATATAACCTTTAGGTCTAGTTACTCACAGTAAGTGTAAAAGCCAGTGGCCTAAAAATAAGTCTTGTTCTACTGTATGGTGAATAGTCAACATCATATTCACATTGATTGGATCTATTTCTCAATGTCTGACTGTTGTGCACATTCCTGTAACAAAGAAACTAAAGTCAGTAAAGTTCACCATGTATTCAAGGATAGTAAGTTTCTCTGAGTTCACTTCACATAGCATTTTCATTGATTTGTTCTTAGTAAGAAAACATCATTGGACTTGACTGTTTCAATCAAACAAAGCAGCCTGTTAAAGTGTCATTACTGTATTTTATATAACCTGTATATCACTGTGAGATTCTGTTCCTAAACCATTTGGGGGTATCACTCAGCACTTGCTTTTGATGTCATTAGAATGACACAATTATGGTGTAAATGTCTTACTTGTATCTCATTAAATGATTTTGTAAAATGTAGGTAGCTCTCATCTTTGCAATGTTAAATTTGTCTAGTTTTGCCCCAAACTGTAAAGTTTCTTTTATGCATGGAGAATACTTTTCCTTGACCTTGGCTGCGTGGAATATTGATACCCGATGGAGTGATACCAGCTCTACACAGAATTTGGAAGGAGTAGGGCCTCTTTCTTACTTCATTTAATCTTGGTCATTGTTTAACCCTGTAACGCTTAAAATCTTTTCCTTTTTTCATTATTCTCTCATTAGATTCATTATTCTTTCTTTTATTCATTTGTTCATGTCAGTTAGCATCAGACGGTTGAAACATTTCGTGAGGATTTTATCACTGTGTGAATTTCTCAGACTTAGCTACAATTGCACAGATTTTTTTGTGTGATAAACAACTGTGCGGGGAACGCATTTCTTGCGCAAATCGAACTTTAAACACAGTCTGGGTCTTCCCATGGTCATAGCTCAGGAAAAGTTTGGATAACTGTACTTCTGAAGAAACATATACATGATGATACTCGATCCACAAGTTTTAACTCTATATCTTTAACTTTTAGCATTTCAATCAATCTTCCAAAGTGGGCAGATCAGCAGTTGCCTTCAATGACAACCCTGTTCATAACCGCATTGTTCTTTTGAACATATCAAAGTATAACACTGGCCTGTAGCAACGTACACAGCAGTGCCAGGTTCTAACAAACCTAATCCAGTGATTGCACTAGATGCAGTCATGCATATTGCAGCAGACGTTTGAAGATTCATTCCATTCAATGAAGTTATTGTTTCTTCATTAAAGATCACTAGACTATTAGATTACAACTCATACTATATCAATGAACGTACTTTAAACTGAATTACCGTTTGCAACAAGTTCTACTAGGTCGTTTCAACACGTTTCCGGCTCCCAAACTAAAATTGTTCTTTGCACAAAAACTGCTCGAAATACTGTAAATTAGTCTTCGAGCGGCAGCCATATTGGATTCGAACAACCGGAGTATGCACCAGTGAACTGGGTCGGCACCACGGCACCCTGTGGTCGATAAGTAAGATTTAAACAAGATAAGTTTAAATATGCGAGCAGATTCGGTTCGTCTCTAGGAAGAAATAAAAATATAAAATGCCCCTGTTATTCAACATTTCAACTCTCGTCAATGGTAGAGACACTGCTGACAACTATACAACGCAGGCACAAACATGTGGGTATGTTCCACTGGTATGTTCCATATGGTATGTTCACCATGATCTAGCGCCGACCGAAATATGGGGGGTGTCCGAAATTAAAGATGGCGGCGAAAGGATGCTTTCAGGTTTTAAAACGAACCATTTCTGTTTGTTAGATTATTTTGACATAAAGTAGTGATCAATTCGTGAAAAGCGCAAGAAGAATGAGTGACAATAGTGATGACTTTGGAGTGCAATAAAGAGTAGAACGGCACCTGTCTTATACAGTATAATGTGTTAGTACGTAAGGTAAGGGGACAGTTAGCAAGAAGCTTGATAATGGCGAGGGAGAACAGAAGTAGTTGTGGAAAGGTCCAAGGTCTAAAGCAGCATCTGTCTTAGGGCCTGTCTACATATCTTAGGCTTATATGAAGTATTTCACAATCAGAGGGAAGCTCGATAAGGTTTAGTGACTATAGAAGTAGTTTCAGGAAGCAAGATAGATTGGAGGAGCACCTATGTGTTACCCAAACCACTGAAAAACGTTTTTAGCCAAGGTGCATTATAGTGGGCTTACATGAAGTATTGCCCAAAGGTAGAAGGCTCGATAAGAAGTAACGACAATATGTACAAGCCTTTTTGGAAAAAAACAAAAAACCCACCTTGGTCCATGCATCCAGTGTTACTTACAGATCTACCCCCGGTAGAACTGCTGGATCGTTGCATGTTACGTGGGGATTTCAGCACAACGAACGCTGTCTTCGGTGGAGTGTGTCCCGCTTTACCGTCGTCAGGGAAGCTTAGAGGGAGACCAAGCAACAGACCCTGGGCCATGCAATTAATTGCAGATTCACTTGACCTTCTTCCAAGACTCGTGATTAGCAGCCAACACACTGATAAGCAATGTCTTAACGCTGCTTATATGTACGTTATCAAGTAAATATGTAATTGTAGTGGTGCAGATGCGCGTATTGCGCATGTGTAGATTAAAAATATGAAAGATTCTGAAGAAACATTTAACTTTGGTTCAGCATTGCTTCAATCAGCTTCCATATAATGTATTATTCTGTATATATTTTATCATTACGCTAATTAAATCATTCTTTTTATGCTCTGTAGCACAGTTTCGAATTAGGAATATTTTTTATGTACTAGCTGTGAAATCTCGTATAACTCCGTAACGACCGTAGGCTGATGACGTAAAAGAATTTAACAATTCAACGAGACTTACCTGGAATTTGAAGTTGAATTTGGATTCTGTAAATCATCAGCCAGGGAGTGTAGGAGTTATACGCCCTCCCTATATGGGATTGACTCCCCACCCAAACTCCTACACTCCACACATGTAGAAAATACGCTATAAAGTTTGGTTTTCGGTGACAGGCCGGCTCTCTCTCGTATAACTCCTACACTCCCTGGCTGATGACTTACAGAATCCAAATTCAACTTCAAATTCGAGGTAAGTCTCATTGAATTTTTAAATTCAACAGGTTGTACTGAATTTATAAAAGTATAAGAATAAAACCAGGGTTAACTAGTAAATTGTGGATAAAATAAATCGTTAAACACAGTCTTATAAAATAGCTAATTGGTATAAAATATTTCTTTTACAAATATTACGATTTATTTACAAGGTTATTCTTTTACATTTACTATGCACAAGATTTTTATCCTCTTGAGTTGCCTTTTTGCAATTATTTAAAAAACGCGAATCAGACAGCTTAAGGTTATTTTAAACGTTGTTTAGTAATTAAAAATGTAGATTCATGTTATAAGATTCTGGTATATTCATATCTTTGTGAGATAGATGTGTCGATATGTACAACAATATATGCGCTTAGTTTGAACATTGTGAATTTCTATTAATTTTATTTAATCACGATGACCTTTCAGTAATGGCATCGTTTGTCATAGCGGCGTGGAATATTTTACAAGTAAAACTACTACAACATAATAATAAAATAAACGTATAGTCAAGAAAGACGTCTACTTAGTATCTATTCCTATTAATTTGCTGATTCTAGACCTTTACTCCTTTGTATCTGAAACTCCTCGTCATAGAATATGTGTTTTGTACTGCTCCTAAAATTATAATTGTCAATATAACACTATCAAATAGATTAGATATTATTTCAGGACAATTTCCTTGTATAGCACGAATCATGTATTTTTTTTAAGAGACTATCACGACTCTTGTCTAAGATTTTCCAACTCAACTTTTCGAGTATTTGTTTTGACCGTATATCGAGTTCCATCAACTTCTACGATGGCCATTGTGCTTCAAAAATACTTCTAAGTGCGTCACTTCCCACCTTTATTTAATTTTCACGTCCTATTTTATCATAAATTGCGCATAACAACGCCGCCGACCAGTATTTACAACAGGCGCAGATATGTGCCTATCTTGTCTATCTTATGAAAACTTCAAGTAAGCATCTCTGGAGCAGTCAAAAAAGTCATAGATGTAAAACATGCAAAACAGCTATAAGCAGTTTAATTAGTGACTTTCCCAGGTATGAAACCCCCATTTAGTTTTTGAAGTGTAACTATTTTTTATTTTTCACATATGTTAAAAGTGGATGAAACTGTTTTATGTGCATTTAAAAAGCGGCGTCAGTCTATAAACAGAGAGTTAAGATGCGGTACGGCTCGACCACGCAGGGTCTATATTGCTGAAAAATTAGTCCAAAAGCAATGCTAAGCGCAACAATTAGAGAGTTTACGATCCACGAAGCTAAAACACGACGATGCGGCAGCTAAATGTATAAATTTATAGTCTCAAGAAGTCCTTAGAGAATTCGCAAACGCGTAGTGACCATGAGGACGAATGAACACGCCGCCAAATCAAGCCTTTTTATGCCTTCGTGGGGACGTAGAAGTTTCGCGACGTATAGAATGGCTAATCCACAGAGTCAACCTAATAACAAATGTTGCATCGTTTACCCTCGACCTATTCGTTACCAGATTATTCAAAAAGACTTTAAGTCTTTATTGTTGCGCTTAGCATTGCTTTCGACTAATAAATAGACCCTGCGTCTTAAATCGTAAACTCTCTAACAACGAAAACACGATGCGTAGCAATGAACTGCAATCACAGTAATACGCATTAGAAGTTTTTTTTTAATTAACTTCACGTTCACCCACGCATGTTTACTAACCGGTAAGCCAAAACACGATCCTGTTTTATTGTACCATTTTCAAAGTGACGGTGTGACTGACGGTGTCATCTGCAGGGACCGAGGAGCAGTGTGGCTAGCTGGGCTTTAGCCCCATCAATAATTTTTCCGCAGATAGTTGATAGTTCTGATATATTTTACTTCGCTCAACATTATCCCCCCGGGCATCACTAGTTCCGTCAGACCTTCGGCGCTCACGTAAGCCCCATCAATCCCAAAATGCGGTCCCTGCATCTCGGACACACACAGAATGGTATTACTGACAGTGTTACCATGTCCAATTTTTAACTAAATACTGTAAAGAATGACACTAGAAAAGCCTAAAAAAGAATGCACTGGTATGTGTTAATGAAATATAACTTGCACTGTTTCTAGGATTAAGTTGTCGAATAAGAAAATACTAAGCTTCAGCGTATAACAGTTGTAACGTAGCAAAATAAACCCTTCATAAAACACGTAGTTACAAAAACGATGGACTTCCCTTTTTCCGAATATTACTCAACAGTTTACAATAGCTAGTCCATTCCGTGTTGAACCCATCCGCTAAAAAAACTTCATAGACAATTCCTCCAGGTTTTGTGTATATATGAACTGATTCCATGGTTACCGTTTATGATGAACAGTAACTATGGCATTTGGCATGTGCTCAAGATCGGTGATCACGACCATCGCATTTCATCTATTGTTAGCACTGATGTATGCTTTCTGAACGTTACTCACAACTAGTGACATTAAAGTACGAAACAGTTTATCGTTATGACGTTGCCAGTGGATGGATCTGTTTCAACAGAAACAGTGCTCACGTGGAATGGAGAAGATGTTACTGAATGGCTGAAGACAATTGGTCTGGAAAAATACGCGTCTAGGCTAAAAAGTAAGTGAATTTTAGTATATTGACTGAATTTTTCATATGGCATAGTGTCGATATATTGACAATCAGTTACTTCAGATAATTTGATAATGTCATTGGTACTATGGATCACTTAATGTTATGCAGTTAACCATAACCAACTTGCTTACATCTCTGCCTCTGCTTATGTTCAAGACGGCTCAAGTTGACGACGAATCACAATCACTGTTCTCATCGCCGGTGTTAACCATCGATATATACTCAATTCTAACTCTTTTACACTGATCAGTATGTTAATGTTTTTGCAGGAAATATGGTAAATGGAGCAGTTCTTATAGAATTAGATGGTCTATTGCTAGGTAAGATTTTAATTTCAATCCTCCGTTAAGTAAAGGCTTTTCATTTTAATTCTGCTCCATTGTAATACACGTAATACAACAACACTGTATTTTCTTTCTTTCGTTCAGATGATTTAAACATTTCTAACGTAAATGACCGCGAAGTCTTACTCCGGTCAGTAGCTGACTTCACTGGTGATTGTGTTAAAACAAAGATGTCAACTAACTCAAATACGGCAATGACGTCATTCACTAGCGTTGGAAAAAAGGATGATGTTGAAAACGAGAGATGCCAGCCAGACATGGAGATGGCGAAAACAATCGAAAACATTGATGAAGAAAAAACAACAATATTTCCCGCTTTTGCGGAGCTACTTCCTACGATAGGAGAAGAAGACGAGGGAGAAGTAAAAATTCACTCTGGTTTCACTATGATTTCTTCCCCAGAAAACGATGATGCTGTTCATATCCAGATATTGAAGGAAAATGGTAAAATTCGATAAAAGAAGTGGGGTCATTTCATTCATTGTGTACCTGCACTTGTGTGATATCGGTTGCAATTTTTTATTGCAACTTATCTCGCAACAGCATTGCGAGACAAGTTGCATAACACATCGCACAATTGTAGAAGTCAGTTCTGCTTTTGACAACAATTGCAGCCAATATTTTTTAACGTTGTACAACCGAGTAACAGTGCCTTATACTTACACCAGGGCAATCATTGACATCGTATTTTCACAAATGGCAAAGCTCTGCCCGTGCCAGTGGCCCGCGCGGGTCTAGCCGACGCAATGGAATTATCAAAACATGCTTTTGGCCTCTATCTTTGCATTTTGACACAAGGAGAATTCTTCATTTTATGCAGAACACAATTAAAATCGATTAAAAGTTATCTGCAATATTTGCGGGGCAGAAACGAACGGTTTCAGTAAAAGTTTGGGATTGCAAAGTTTTTTCAACCCTCAGAACCCAAGTTTACTGAAAAATTACCTATACGCATGTGCACAATGTCATAGATTTCCTCAACCAAAATTCATATCGTGCATAACAGCACAGAAATATATGATTCTTCTGCATGATACAATCACAAGTCTTGGGGGAAGGCCATACCCCATCATTTTCATGATATTTTGCGCATGCAAAATCGAGCTTTATCTATGAAGTGATAACTCACGTTGACACCCCAAGAATAAATTTGTGCAATTAAAGGTCGGCTTCTACCCCATGCAGTTCATGTTGTGGCAAATATTATTTTTGCACATATTTACAACGTCTGTTGGATGCTGAAACAGCCGCTTGCATTTAAAATGTGAAGAAACAATATTGCAAACAAACAATTGTATTGGAATGGTGAAATGTTTCCTAAACGGATCAAACATATATTAACCTCACGCACCCCTCATGCGCGTCAAGGTAAGACTTTCGGGATGAAATTTCAAAATTTAAAAGATATGCAGCAGTCAAAGTAGACTCTACTTCATTTGATGTGTTTGAGTCTTATGTTGCGTTTTCACGCCACAATCTACAAGTGCACACAAATGCTGTAAAACTATAATAGTAAGTAAATGGATTCATGAAATGGTTGAGTAAGATCACATCTAAATTAAAGATTTTTCTACACCACAGTACTTACAACAATTTGTTCATGCTGCTTAAAATGGAGCTCAAAATTAGAAAGTCACTGCCCAGTTTTCACACTTTTTTCGTACACGATGCCTTGCAGAGCCTAGTTTACGTTAATTTTACCTCTCGCAGTCCGTGACCGAGATACTGCTCTTGTTTTCACTAAAATGCGCAATCATGTCATAGGAACGGGTTTCATTCGAGTTCTAAAGTAAAGAACTATTTTCATGTATTTGCGTTACTAGCAGTGTTATATGTGAAATTAAACACATAGCTGTACTTAAAACAGAATAATTTGACAAGTGTATAATGATATTTGCACTAAAAACGATTTCGATCGTCATTCGATCCGCAATCACGCGCATTTTGCTTTGATTCAGCCTGACTTTTTTCATTTACCTGATCATCAGCACCCTGTTGTGTTGTCTGCGAAATTTTCTTGATTTGCTCTTCAACTGGCGTGACAACTGTAACACAAAGTTTAAATAAAAGTTCGTTTAACCATCTTCATTTTATAGCGAACACAAAACATAGGTACATAAGGCGGTTTACTCTTTTTAAACTGGAGATAACTATTTATTAAAGTAAATTGGTATTTTTCTCTGCTTGACAATCAAAATACTTTTCGACGGCATGAGTCCTTAACCAGTATGCAACCAGGGTAATTACTTTACCATATGCATAAGTTTAGAAAAAAAATTACTATGGACTTTTTCCAGCTAAATGTAGACCATATTTCTCAGCAAAATGTAACTGACAAGCACGGAGGTAAAATAAGGATTAGAAAAAAGTACCAAAAAGTGCACGAAGGAGAAAAAATTTGGTTTAGCAAATATGTCTACAAAGCCAATGATTTAGCTATATAGTGCTAGATAGTATAGCTGAAACAAGCCGAAGTCAATGAAATGAATTCTGATCAATGTCTATTGGTTCTCAGACGGAAAAGATGTGAAAAAAGAACATGGTTACAGTGAACAGAGCGTAGACCTACATCAGCACATCGTAAGTAAGTCATCCAGTCATGTTTCAAATGAAGTAAGATTGGACGATGACGAGGTTGCGTCAAGAGCTACGCAGATTGTTCAAGTGTTTTCTGAAGAAAATGAGTGCTTACGAAAACAACTGGAGAAATATTATCAAGAAATTAAACATTTAAAAAGTGTGAGTGTGCGCATTAATGTGACATTGTCTAATATATTATAATAGATTTCATGATTTGATTCTAATGATATTTGATTTCTCACGAGCACCGGTCCAAGTGTCCCATTGCAATAGAAATGAATTGTTTAATACTTAACAAAACCCAACATAAGTACTAAGCATTCAATAGACCTTGCCGTTTACTGAAATTTACCCAATGGCCTCGTTTCCATTTTATTTCTTCCCTCAAGTTTCATACGCAATGGAATTAATGACAAGTTTGTATTTAGGGTCTCACATAAAAGAGAAACATATGTTTTGTGAATCGATGGAATATAACTTTCCTGCATCGAAACAATGACAAATAAGAAAATATGAACACGAGGCCCTTGAGGGAAATTACAATAGACGGTATGGTCTATTCATTAAAGTCAAGAGCGCAGTCACGAGCACTAAAAACGTGGACATGCTCAAAGCTTTGGCAGATAACCTACATATGAGACCTACATTCGCTGCCATCTAGCTATATTAATCAAACCCAAACCCTTGACTTGATGGATTTCAACGTTAGGTCGATAAAGAGCTTCGTGACACTCGAATTATGTACAAAGATTTACAAAATGCTTTTATTAACCGTGAACACAAAGAGAAGGCGATGCGCCTGCGCATGGAAGCAGAAATTGTTCAACTTCAAAGTCGTAATGTTCAGTTGACAGGTTCGTGTATCACTGATTACTAAAGTTAGTTGCTAGAAGTAGATGGACATGGAGGTCAAAGGAAAAATACTACTCTCAACGCATTCTAAATGAAAACGGCAAATAAACTGGAAAAATTAAGGGAAAATTTTATTTTCACTCATCTGTGTTTAATTTCAGACGAGCTGAAAGAGCTTCACAGAGAATTGGCAAGTGTACGTTGCTATCTTCTTATACCTCTAAGGACGATTCTGTACTAGCTGTATATGTGTTTTACAATACTGAAGTTTCATTTGCAGATCTTACAGTAAAACACATTACTATATGCATTCACATCTTTTTACAACTTCGTGTCTAGAGACCTAAACACGGGTTAAAAGAGCTTACAGATGAGATCAACCATAGAGATGATGAAATGAGACAATTGCGAAAAGAAAGTAAGTGAAAGTCGTGAGCTGTGCAAAGTCTGTGCCGAACACTACAGTGCAAAAATCTATCCATTGCTTACCAAGCTCACATGCAGCGCCTGCAAGTTGCCACATGCAAGTACATTGACATTGTTTAGTAAGTGCGCACGTGTACGTTTGCCTAAAAAGAACTAATAATACTGTGCACATGAATATGAAAGACTTTTTCCAAGACCAGTTTTTCACCATAAACTGAATCTCTAACGCATCTTAATTTAGGACAAGAGATTTAAGGGTAGTTAAACATCCTCTTAGCCGGACTAACTGAATTGTTCGATACCGTACTCACTTTGCCAAAAGATTATAGGCATTCATTGGCTTTCGAAATTAGGCTTGCAAGTTGAATTAATTAAGCAACCCACCATAGTGTGCACAGCTACCTGGTAAAAACTAACCATTAGTATGACCGATCATTTAAGGAAAGTTATCGAAAACCTCTCTGCAAAACTTAGAACGAATGTTAAAGCAGAAATCATCAGAGATATTACTACTGCAACAACAATTGGAAAAATCTGCAAGTTGCAAAATGTGTATGTCAAAACAGGTAAAAAAGGTGCAAACGTAACTGTCACCAACTTAAAACTTGAAAGAAAAATTGACCCTGGAAAATTCTATGTAAATTGAGCACAATGTAGATGGTCATACTTGTATCATGTTCATGCTGCCAACAGTCCCCTCTTTAATTTTTGCAAGCCGCTTAGACATGCTTATGCAAGAGCTGAATTGTGTACGCCACGAAACTCTTCACAAACGTAACTGAATGCTTACTTTAGTTTCACAGCAAATATAGCATAATTTAATACAAAATAACTGCATGAATCAACTAACGATCAGTTATTGTTATTCTTCAGTCGACATGCATGGTCTGCCTTTTCGATGATTCCTATAATATCGCAAAGAAAGAAAAGTTTTTTTACCTCTGTCTCTTGTAGGAGAATCGTGAACATTACGGTGATTCTGAAGACGATCAAAACAAAAGATTGGGTGATCTTGAACAATTTCATGACTCAATGATGAAATCACGTAGAATCACATATTTTCCTACATCAAACAACTATACTGGTAATGGAGTTAAGAAGAAGCAAATTGACTTGGATATAACAACTTGTGTTCCAATCTTGGTTGAACTTTTAAAAGAAAAGGACGCACAGATTGTAAACCTACGAACTGAAATTGGACAGGTATACGCAATCTTCACGAAGTAAGGCCCGGTTCAAACGTCGAACTTTTCATGTGCCGAATCGAATGCAAATGAGCCTAAACAAAGACTTGTGCTCAT
>JAOBYK010353799.1:0-17093 GCA_025434845.1 Phenganax subtilis | reverse complement strand
CTCACCCCCACACTCACTCTCACACTCACTCTCACTCTCACTCTCACTCTCACTCTCTCACTCACTCTCACTCTCACTCTCACTCTCACTCTCACTCTCACTCTCACTCTCATTCTCACCCACACTCACTCTCACTCACACTCGCACTCACACCCACTCTCCCACTCTCACTCACGCTCACACTCCCTCTCACCCACACTCACTCACCACCATCGCCTCCCTGGGCCCCAATGCGTCTAGTATAGACCTCACACACACATGTGTGGTTCCTGTTGTTCAGGGGTTTGCTTTACAACCAGGGCTTTGGCAAAAGCCAACTCAAGCAGCACTTGTATCCAGTAGTGCATTGTGAGATATTGGGCAAGGATGCAGTTTGAACACCCATGGTGGCAGCAGTGGTGCTCAGATGACTATATGACATACGCCGTGAACATATTACAACGACATATGACATATATGTATGTCAGTATAATACACCTCATAACTCACACACACAAACGCACCTCATAACTCTCGATTTCGAAATACGATGACGATCCAAAACGAAGAGGTAAAACAGCAACAACCCGGTTTGCACAAAATTCAAAGCTTTGGACCAGACCCGAAATGAAGTGGCACTCACAGTCACTATGTCTGCAGCGGATTGTTTTTGGAAAGTCAACGTCCAATGATTCCTGGAGAGCTTAATCAAGCTCACGAAAAGAACATAGGACCTTTTTTTTTTTTCGAATATGTTTTCTTAAGTTCTTGTATAAACATTTTCAATATAGAATGTTGAGTCATGCGAATCGGCCAGAATTATTTCCTGCGAGAAGGGTCGCACGTCGCACGGACTTCCACACAGTTGGTGGGCACTTGGCACGGCATCCCCCTGTGGGTAAGCAACAAACCGGGAAGGTTTTAGGGTCAACGTTATATCCTAAGTGTTTTAGGGTGGCGCTTGCCTACAGAGTGGTTTCGTCCAAAGGCCTACCAACAAGTAGGGACGCAGTTCGCTAAAGCTCGGCTCTTTGGGTTCTTCTCAACTGCCATCTTCACCTGCCACTGTGTGTAGTGCATGACACCTTTAGTTATTACATAGTTTGTAAAACGTTCTTTTCTGTAAAGTTTGAGTTGATGAAGCTGAGAAGGTTCATCAAGGAGAGTTTGTGAAAAGGACATCTAGTGAAGGGGCCTTCCAGCGTTTCATCTTCTTCTGCTGGGTTTTCCTCTTCGCCGCCCTCGGGCACAATCTCGCCATCTTGCTCCGCATCGGGCGCAGCCGACTCCAGGGCCGCTTTGACCATCGAGTCCTGGGTAGAAGACTTCTAGGCTTGCAACTTGATGTAAAAAACATTGAACCACATGCAAAACATGGAAGAACATTGCACAATGCAAAGCACAGAAGAACACGAGAGAGTGAAAGAGGCACCATCAGTGCTTCAGCAGCTTGTAGGTTGCCACGAGTTCGAACAAGTTCTTTGCGGATGGTCTCCTCAAGGATATATGGATTAAACCAATGGTTGTCACATCATCCAGCCAGGGTTGCAACAAACAACCAAGAAAAACAGTTAGCTCTATAGACTCTAGATTTTAGATTCGAGGGGCGGCGATGGTTTCACGCTTCTCTTCATCCAGGCCGTCCGGAACATGGAACTCAGCGGGAGTTGCATGAAGTGACAAAATAAATGAGCCAATCACAAAACATACGAACCACATGGACATGAACTACATGGATGAATGCACTATAATGCAGTCAAACTGCATAGAACTTCTCAGAACCACCAATTTTGAACCCATACTTCCGGTCCCGCTTGTAGTACCCCTTATGCACACTAAACTTCAGAGCGGAAGGGCGACCGGAGTCAGCTGCAGCCGCAGCTGGCTTCTTCAAAACCTTGGTTTTCGGCTCTGCGGCCGCCGCTTTGGCCTTGGAGGCCAGCCCACGCTTCCCCAACTGAGATGGCGGGGCCGGTGCCTCAACTGACCCACTCGGTTTGGCGGGCGCCGGTGGTTCCGCTTTGGGCTTGGGCGTTGCTTTCGCCTTCGGTGGAGCTTTGGGCAGGGACTTAGCTTTCGCTTTCCCCTTACCAGCGGCCTTGTGTACCTTGGGTATGGATTTGGCTTTCGCCTTCGCGCTCTGGGTAGTGTTGTTGGGGTCCTCGTCCGACAACTGGTCCACCGGCTGGAGAACCATGTCGAAAAGAGCGTGAAACCCTTGCATAAACCTTTCTCTCTTTCACACCTTTGAGATGAATGCTAGGGCGGTGGGACCTGGGTTTCCATGTTTGCTTGCAATGATGCACCCCGCAAAACCATGCAATGAAGCTTGTTCCAACTATCGGAATGCTTTTCTCTCCGATGGACAGGCTTGAGATGCCTTGAGAATAATGGGCCCCTAGAATCAGGGGTTGTTTCGGCAAAAGCGGTGGCAGGGCTTTTATGGGAGGGTGCGGCGCGCACCCCAGGCCAATGAGACCACTGCTATATTCATTGGGCCGCATTGCGCGCAAACACCCTCACTCCTAACATCGGCAACAAACATCATGTTCACCAAAGATTTCAACAACACAAAGTGTCAACAAACATCCATGAACAGACTGTTTAACCCACCCTGCCACTATTTCAACTTCAGGGCTTCGCCCGCTTCGATGCTACAGCTTGCGAGCAAATAGTATTTCGGTTTCAGTGGAGTAACCACTGCTGGCACCTCCTCTCCCACTTTCACCTCCCAGGATTGGACACTATTGGACATGAAGTGTGAGGGTTGACTCCTGGTGTTTGGACATTCGTTGGATTCCATCTTTTGAGTTTCTGACCCGCCCGCCTCCCAGACGATGTCGCAATGAGGCGCAGTTGGGATTTGCAAGATCCGGTCATGGAAGATGCCTCCAAACTGACCAGCGCGCAAGCCTGAGTTATCTGCTAATGGCTTCGGCTTGAAGGCGTTGATTTTGGTATCCGGCTGGACTTCATAGCGAAATTTGAGCGGGATCTGGCCACCATCAGGCCCCGCCTCCACAGAAAGCAAATACTTCCAACGTCTACATGATTCCCAACACATGTTCAAACTTCTACATGATTCCATAGTCTTGAATCATTCAGCCTTCACCATGCCATTCAAAGAAAGATCGATCACACGAGCTTCTGTAACTCCACGAGTTCTGGCCACGGAGCACAGTAGGTCTGCCAAGGTCGTTGTATCTTTCTGAGTGACTTGTGTGCCCGCATCGCCCACCGAGGTCTTGACCAGGATGAGGACCGACGAACCCTTTCGGATGGACCATGGGATGGCAGTGTTGCACGGTGTTCCTCCAGGGCCAAAGTATTCGATTGAACATTACCCCAATGGTGACCTCAATAATGACCCCAAAGCTTCAAAGCTATGTCAACCTTTTTGGTCACTTGTCCTGCCGGCACTTCCACATCTGCGCCACGGGTGAGGTTGACAGCTGCCACCCCACGGTTCACAAGCCACAAATTGCCCGACTTGGTGAAGGCGACTTCAACGGAGGGTTCTCGGGCGAGCGGCGCAAAAGCTTCCAACCTGTTCGAGACAGAAGGATCAAACATTGACCAAATTTGCTGGGCAGTCTTGAACATGATAGTACATGGTTATACATTAAACCCTTGGCGCAAAAGATAGAACTTTTGTTAATGCACAGCTAGTCACTCATTGCCAGCTTGAAATTCGGCCACAGGGATCCCAGGGACATGCAACCTCTTGTTCCAGTTGATCGGCCCATCACTTGCCCCCCATTCTGGCGAAGCCATTGTTCCGCCACCGCTTCCGGACGTAGAAGACCCAGGATTGGTTCAAAAATGTTCAAAAGATCCTGTAAGTGATATCTCCCAAAAAATCAAATATTAATCGACCCAAAGACTTCAGCTCGTTGTCCACCACGGTCAAGCACTCCAGTTCAGGGATCCCCTCTGAGAAGGGCTCTGAAGCACGAGCCTTCGGTCCAGCAGCCTCTGAGATGTCCCACCACTGCTGCATCGCCCGACCACAGACGAGCTGCTGGCAGGACTCCGCATATTTAGCGTCATCATCATGGAAGATGCTCAGAAAGCGAACATCCCAGGCCCGGTCCTCTGGGGATGTGGCGATCAAGAAGTCGCGCTGGAGTTGCCAAGCTGCTTGGGACCATTCGGAAAACCTCCAGGGTAGAGTGCAATAGGTTCTTTGCACACCTCATTTCCCATCTCCCATTTCACGTTCCATACAGTATTAGTAGGAACATGGAATCATTTTAGTCTCATGGGATATTGAAACCTGGATGGCAGCAGGTCGACAATCAGCAAGGGATGGGCCTTGCGGGTGTGCATTCCAGTCAGCAATTGCTTGATGATGTCCACGCAGGCTTGCGCACCCCTCTGCTGCACCTGTGATATTGGAACACATGGTTGGTTGGTTGGTTGGTTGGTTGGTTGATTAGTTGGTTGGTTAGTTGGACAGCGGCTCATAACCCACCCGAACACGATCCAAAAACAATCTTTCAACCCACCAAGAAAAGTCATGATGAGACAAGCAAACTCGCCAGTGGGGCGCTAGTGGCTTGTCGGGCTCCGGGTTGCTCAGCTCGTTCACCCTCGCCCGATCCACATCGTCGATGGCTCCCGCCAAGGCCTTGCTGCGAGCCCATGGCATGGGACTTCCGTCATGCCAGGAGCCACCCCTGCCAAGCCTCATTTGCTTGCGAACTATCGGTTGCCACAAACCCTGGAGAAAAGGACAAACCTGTTGCGAAAACCTTTTTTCAAACAACCTATTGTTGTTCCAAATGTGTTTCGGATGCGTTTAGATAAAACCCTTTTGTGAACAGAAGCAAGAAACACTGTTGGCTTTTCTTCCTGCGATCTCCTCCATGCTGGCTGTCTTTGTAGACAACAGCGATCTCGTACACGTCCAAAGTTCTGGGCGATGTGTTTTTGGAGAGGGGCAACTGGTGAAGAATCCCAAGTCTCTAGGTGATGCCTTGATTGGGTGCTTGGGCGTTCCTTGAAAAACATAAAAGACATGAAAGACATAAAAGACACCCAAGATTCCCCACCACTTTATCTTCTAGCAGTCGTCGATTCTTCAGCACTGCAACCTTGACCGCGCTGCTGTGCCATTGTGGCAGGAACCAAAAGGAACCTGATTTAGGGTTCCCAGAGGTCACGCCCTGCGCCACTTGGACCGCTTCGTCGATTGACAACGCACCTCAGGCCCAAGATGGCTTTAATGTAGGTTGGACAATCACCTGATTAATAAGTGGTTGAAGCACAGGCGCGCGTTGGCCACAAGGTTGCATCTGCAATCAAGACGGTCAACCTGAGTGTCGGTGCATGGATCGAGAAACTTGCAAATTTGCACTGAACAGTTTTGCACTGAACTTGTGGCAGTATGCCCCATGCAGACCGAAGAATGCCACACAACGCGATGCTTCTCGGCCAGGAGCTTGTCCACTGCAGCCTTGCCTTTGTCGTAGTGGTCTGAGAAGTACTTCACATCCATTGATCCCTGGCGCGAGGGAAGATGAAAATAATAGGGACAATGGAAAATGTTCTTTCATATGTTCATATATATATAATATATAGTGACATGGCGTGAGACTGTGAGACCATTTGGCATGTTTTGAGATCAGTAGGAGGGAGCCTGCTTGGAGATGAAGCCCTCAAGTTTCCTAGACCATTCCTCCATTTTCAACTTGTCCTGCTCCACTTTCAACTCCAATTGTTGCCATGTGGTATTGAGCAATTGTGGGCTGAGCCTCCCACAAACGATACAACTCAGATCACGATTGGTTGCCCTGCCCAGTTCTTAGGCCGAGAAGCTGCTGAGCCTTTTCGAGGTTCCGCTTCTCCACCTTGGGACCGGTGTGGCGGGACGCGAATGGTCTTTCGAGTTCAAAGGGAACTAACTTTCCAATGAGGTTTGGGGTACAGCAGACTGGTGAATACGCACCTGGCCTCTGTCGAGAATTTTGAAAGATGCACTGCGAAGACGCTCACTTTCGAGAGGTCGGGTGGTGGTACTCCCCCATCGAGCATCGCCAACAAGTCAGCGTCTGCATGGCGCTTTTCAAACCTGGGATATGACTGGTTGAACTGAAACATCCTTTCAATGGTAACTGATACAAACTTAAGCTTGAATGACTGACACCCTTACGATGAGCAACGCTTTGTTCACCTCGATGAGGGCAGCGTCACTGAAACCTGTCGGAACCATGGATTTGAAGTGATCGACGCAAGCCACAAAGAGGCAACTAATCTTCTGGAGTGGTACCTCAGAAGGAGAACGGATTCCAAACCGAACCTATATGTTTAGTTGATCTGGAACAAAACTATGCTCACAAAAAGCTTGTTCACCAAAGCTTGTTCTTAGTTGCCAAATCCTTCATCCCCCAAGGCTTCCGCATTTTGGGTGTGAGGCTGACCCAATCGCTTTCCATTCTGTGCAGCATGAACACCAGGGTCTCATGTGTGTTCTGGAGCTGGGTCTTCCAAGAGGCATGTGGACCGGTGGCACTACAATAGTCAGATTCAGCAATCCTTCCGCTAATCCATCATGGTTGATGAACTTTGGCATCGTGTATTGCCTGGCTTGCCGTCAACAAGACCCTGCTTGACAAGCAACTGCCTGGTCCAATCACAAAATACCCGGTTCCAATTGTCCCTGCCTCACCAACAAGGTCAATCCTTCCTTGATGTCGCTCAGTATGCGCCGCATCAGGTTCATGGTGGCGGCTGCTTCATGCTTTCCAAGTGCGTATGCGGTTGCGAAGGTGGCAGCGGATTCCTGGGCCTGATCAGGTAATTTGGAATGTAACATTGAACATTGCATTGGCACGTTCGGATTTGGTGTTCTTCGCATGTTTTTCATTCTTGCCCCCGCCTCTAGTGTTTTGAGACTTGCTTCTTGATTGTGTCCACACCGCATCAAGAACTCGAGTTGGAAGACTAGGTTGAAGCAGTTGGGCCTCCTGCGGACCGAAGAAGCCATTGTCACTCCTCATCATCTCAAGACACTGAGCAAACACATTGGGTCACATGCATTCAATCTGCGCTGGAAGGCATTGTGCAGCTGGAGTGCCACGATTTGTGTTCACGATCATCGTTGAATCAGGTGCCGTCACGGTTGTGTGGACGGTGGCAAAGGATCTTGGCGAGTAGTTTGATAAAAAAGGTCGAACCAAGAGATTCTTGTTATGTAAAACATATGAAGGGTATAATTCGGTATGATATAAGATGTACATATTTGCAATGCGACTAGTGCGAGTCCAGGGGCTCTAGCACCTGCTTGGGCAATGCCTGACGGTTCAACTCAACAAACATATTATGCATCCCTGTGTGCTGTTTTCATGAAGTTGTAGTCAGCCCCAGGCCTTCAACAGCTCCTTATTCTTGAAAGCTGCGTATAACACACCCAATCCGCAGACTGAGCGATTCCAGCCCTTGACCATGAAGATCTTCTCTGGTCCCAAAAGCTCGGGTGGCGCGTTGAAGTCAGAGGCCTCAATCTCCTCACGAGGAAGCTGTAGCCATTCCTTTTGAAGCCATGTGCCTACAACGCGTTCACATCCAGGACAATCTGGGTTGGTTTGCAGGCCATTTAGGCATATCAGCTGCATCAGCTGATGCTGCACTTCCTCAATGCAAAAATGGAAAACCACAACATGCGCAGGTGCACCTTGGAACACTAGGTATCTGGCAAATTCCGACGTCCCACGCAGACCAAAATCTGCGCGGTGTGGAAGCTGCCAGGGTCGTAGGTGAAGAGCCAGCTTAGGCCCGTTGAAATCGGTCGCCATGCAGTATGACCTCAGCCCATGAAGATTGGATACAGGCTGTAGGTTAGTAGAGTCCCTGAGATCACCACACAGCTGGGTCAGTATAGATCGTTGTTTTACAGCCACTGGTAGAAAGCGGTGGCTCCTACTGACTGTAACATTCCCCCCAACAAAAATTTGTGTGCAAACATTCACCTGTCCTTCGAGTCGAGTTCCTCTGTCAGGTAGGCGTCCACAGTTTTGTTGGGCTTCAATATGTGTTCCACCCTTGGCCCAGCAAATGCTTGTAACATCTTGTAACGGTTGATGCTATCATATGCTATCATTCCTTTTTCCCCAATGCATACCGCGCAAACAGTTGATACAGTGTTCGATAGTGTTCGGTATTCATTGATTTGGCCATGTAACAGCCACTCATCCAAGAGCTGCATATGGGGCATTGACCTGTGATCTGGCGGTAGGGGTGGGAGCTCACCCTTCTTGGCTTTCGCCTTCGGCCCCGCGCCGGTTCCAGGCGCTGGTCTTTTCTTGGGCGGCGTCACCTGGCCCAGGACCGGTTTCAAAGAGAATAAAACTATTATGTGTCGAACTACCAAAAAGCAGCAGATCAATTCCTTGTTTGGTGTCCCCGAGCCCTTTGTCCACAAGCATCTCTCCAGAGATTGTGAATAGTGTTGCTCCAATTCACTTCGGTTTTGTGAATGGCAAATCCTTCACACCCAGCCATGTCTCTCAGTTGCCCATGATTGTGCCGCGGGGCGACCCGTACATTCACAATCACCCATGGGATTTTTTGAAATCAATTCAACAGGCAAACTCAAATACACAGTATGCAGATTTGCTCTGAGTTGGATGGTGCTTGTGCCGTGGAACGACCCGATCATTCACAAACAGCGGTCCGCCAAAAGCCGGGTTGCCAGTTAGGAAATTGCCTTTCACAATCTCAGTGGTTGGGCACCCCTGTCAGTTCACAAACACACCTGTGTTGGGTAGGATGTAGCCTCGAAGCCAACCAAAAACAAATGGAACGGTTATTGAACAGTGATCTCAGTGTCAGCTCCACCCTGAATCACAGGTGTTCCCCCGAAAGACAGCCTAAGACTTGCCAGACGCAATGTCGACTGCCTTTGAAACTATTTGAATTGCGCGGCTCATGTCAACACCTTCTCTCCAAAGCTGCGCTGCAGCACTGTAAAGAGCTTGATACCCCCTTGCTGTTCTGAAGCGTTTTGCTTCATCGCCATCCAACGACTCAGACACCAGCTTCAATTCATTTGCTGCCTAGGCAAGAATACACAAGTGTTTAACGTTAACATTAACCTGTCACACGCACATCAAATCCCAAAGTCCCCAAGTCCCCAACGCACGTCAAATCCTGAGCGGGAGGAAGGTGCTTAGCCGATGATCCGACAGCAACTCCATGGTGGGGTAGTGCCCTGAGCCGAAGGGGCGCTGGGCGGAAGGGTTGTTTTGAAAGCATGAGGTTCGAACCAGTGGCAATCCAACATAGCCCCCTCGACAACGCCCAAAGAAAGCTTTTCCAATTCTTTGGCGGCGTTGTGCATCGCCCAAGGCTCTTGACCTTAGAACCAACTATTGTAGTCCAGGAAAAAGCAATGATTGGTATTCGTATCAGAACAGTTCTTGAATAAGACACGGACGCATGATCTGCGCATATCTTCACAATGTCTTGTTTTCTTTAGACTCTGGGTTGATGGGAGGCTCCGTGAAGTCTGGCGAAACAATATCAACGCAGTCAATGAATGGCAATATTGATGCCAAAACATGTGTCCATCAGTGTCATTCATCAGCCCACCTGGAGGAACGCGGCCTTTGCACCTTCTTCCGACCGAAGCAGGCAGAAACAAGTAAACTTTGGAATCCCACTCTGCGTTGCTGAGAAACCCTTTGGTCCTTGCAAAGAAAATAATGAAAATAATAGAACATACATACTAGGCAGGTTGCTCATTTCTAAACCCAATGTTCACCCACAAAACGACATCCAAAAACAGTCCTGAGTATGACATCACTTGCGGATCGTTCAAAGCACTTTCTCCTCCTACAGAAAGCGTCGTTGACATCTTCATGCCGAATGCCTGGCGGTTGCAGAGTTCTCAGAAGCGTGCACGGGGCACAGTGCGCACTTGATCATGCAGTTCATGAACACACTTGCTCTTGATCATACAATGGAGCTGAACAGTCTGGAACCTGTTATCGCACCAAATGTGGTGCACCAGGGCCACCGATTCCACGAAGTTGGACTTTGTAAAAAGGGTCATCGGTCATGGAAGAAGTTCTTCCTTAATTTCCCAATTTCAGAGAGTCCCACCAGATTGCAAATGATCTAGAACATATTGTAAAAGATCTATAAGCAAAACATTGCTCGTTTGTTGAAGGCTCCAATCCCGATATTGATTCATCATGACGACTTCTCTCAGTGGTTCATTGGGTCGCCGGGTGGGGTCTTTGAAGTACGCTTCAAGGCATGAGCGGAACGACGCAGGGGTTGGCAATTCGGTGTGAGAGTTTATCCAGCTTCGGAGGTGGCCAAAAAGAGCGTCTATATCTTCATGGCTGTGGCCACTAGATAGGCAGCTTATTTCACTGGACTTCAACTTGTGTTGTACAACCCATGCCCCCAGACACCTGAGAATGCCGTTGTTCTTCAGCTCACGACAACAGTTGTCTCCTTGGAGCGTCAATGAGACGCTCCGGAGATCAACTGTTTTGCTGACCATTGTGAGGCCGCGACTGATGATCTCTGCCGTCCTGGAGCTGTTCGAAGTCACCGTGCTTGGACTCAGTGCTAAGCAAAGACAGTGGCCCTGTAGAATCAAAGTTGTGCTAGTCACAGTCAAACGGGGTCTGTTCATTGCCGAGAAGTCCTTCGAGGATAGGGCCTGCGATCTCGGCCACGCGTGCTTGGCAGCGTCCATAGAGTCTTTTATTCCACACAAGTGGTAGACATACGGGTGTGAGCTTTCAAGACGCGAACGAGCTCTGCTGGCCCAATAGACCTGCCGGTCATCACGCTGCCTTTTGAGGTGTCGTTGGAGTATCTCCACTTGAGATCTCCTTGCAGGCGGGCAATGCCCGAGGCGTCTGATGATAGCCCGGTGCTTCAAGCATGTAGAGCGTTTGCTATGGTGTGTCTTAAACCTGATTCGCAGTCGGTCTTTGAAGCTTTGCTGCCAAACCTTGGATGGGTTGCGCTGGATGATGATTAGATGGTAGCTGCCGGTAGACTGTAACAAGTCAATCAAAAGATCAACATCCAATTCAACATACAAGCAACGGTGCTGAAAAGCTTCTTGGAGATGGTCAGCGTAGGGTTCACTGAGCAACATTGAACATAGTAGTCGTTGATAGATCCGTGGGCTACATGTTTTATCAGACTCCGGTTCATGCCTTTTGGGTCCAGTCTGTGTGCGCCCTCACATGAACGTTTGTTGCTGTTCAACCCATCCGGAATCGGCTCTGCGGCCTCCTGGTATAGCTGCATCAGAAACTCATGCACCTTTGTTTTCTTTTCACTCAGCAACTGCGGTCCCCTTCAAATGTACAGGGGCAAAAATACTGTTTTTCTTTCACAGCATGTCGCAGGGTATGAAACCGACCTTTGCCAAGACCCAGCAACCTCATGAACCCGGAGTTGCACACGGGAAATTCCTGCAGGACCAAATGCCGACATCCCCGGGAGGCCTCTCCCTGTCGTCGTAGTAGCTGGAAAACCTAGGCAGCGGTCATGCATTGGAATGAATTCTGGCCGGAAGAAATGTGATCAGATTTGAGACTTGAGACCCTGACATAATCATCTTGCTCCAGCTTGGTCATGCCATGCAGCATTTTTCGAAGCTTCATCCAAGAAGCGAAGGGTGTCCCAGATCGAAACGGTCGAAAGCAATCGAATGTGCAACCACATCTTGATTGGATCAGGTTTCTCAATCTAACAGGTTCCACCGTCGCATCACGCTTCACCCTCTTGGGCTTGTACCGCGCAGGTCTTCTCCTACGCTTGATGCCATGGATCTTGAAAGGCGATCGGGCGGTGGGCGAAGTGTTCTCATCCCCGCTGAGGGCATCAATGGATGCCAAAACAATTGGCCTGGGCAGAGTGTCAGATCGATTGGGATGAGTATGAACAATTCAAATGGTAAGTCTCCCCACATTGTGGCCGGTAGGAATCCAAAAGCAGTAATGACCTAACACGGAGAGCGGCATCAGTTTTGGTTTGACCACACTGCTCTGACTTGCTAGCACCCGCCCACAACACGCCTTCAGTCACTGCGAAGGAAGGATTCCTGCGAACATGTGGGGCTATGTGGAAGTTGGTGTGTAAGTAAAGTGAAACTGAGAATTAGCACTGACAATTTTCTTTATAAGCTGTCCTTGGCACACGCCCTTTGCCCGCCATAGACGGCGATGCATGAAACATCCAGAAACAATGTTTGTGTAAAGATTGTAATACTGTGTGCTTCATTGGAGTTGCAACACAGTGTATTGCACCTTGTCTATGCCATGTGAAGAAGATCTTGCAAAAACAAAAGTATTCATGGTAAAAATCTTCATTGTTACCCCGTTCCTGGAGCCCAAACAATGGTGTCACATACCGCTCGAAGACCATGTCGAATTGCTGAACATCTTTCCCAAGCAGGCCAGGAGTGCAGCCGACGGCACGGTGTCCCAGGAAGTGCCGGAGCGCCCGCAAATGCTCGACCGACGGCTGGGATTGAGCGGTGCAAGATGGTGCAAGTCAAGTGAATGCAATGCAATGGCTGCCACGCAACAAACATTAAGACATATTAAGACTCAACAGCGTTCAGTCTCGACCCTTTCCCAAGTCAAATTTGCAACTGTGTGGGGCAGTGGTCAAGACACACGTATGCAACCCACAACCATCGAATTGCCGTAGCTAGATGAAAAAGCTACCACATCTCTTTGAGGATGTGCGTAGCAAAGAATGCCATCCAAGGGATTACGATGTTGCCGCAGATTTTTAGTCTGCTTTTGTCCTCTTCGGACTGTTCCAGGGCCAACCAATGCTGCACCTTGGGTGCTGCAGAGCCATCCATCCACTTCAAAAGCGGGAGTGACTTCAGCGAAGCGTGATCCAGCATAGGTGGGGCCTAGCGCAAATGGAACAACTTCTGTAATCAGGTTCTACAGTAATCAAAGGCTTCCACTCAAGACACTTTGTGAGCAGTCCTCGAAGAGCTTCATGGGGGCTTTGCCGATGAGGAAGAAGCACCGATCACGGTTGACCTTCGTACTTGTTGTTCATCCTATCACACATGTTTTTCATCTTACCCAATGAAACCTTTGAGTCCCCAGCGGGCGCTCCGACCTGGTGGCCATTCACTGTGCACCACGTCATCTTCAGGCCCCTCTGCTTTGCGGCCTGGAGCAAAGGAACGCAGGACACACTGGGTGTTGAGATTGACAAAAGTTGATTGAGCCAACGTTGATCTACAGAACATGTTTTTACATGAATATAGATATAGAAACATATATATATACATTCATGGTCTGACCTCAAATAGGAAGATCATCAGGTCCCTCAAAGTGGTGCTGAGGATGTTCTTGACGGTCTCCAGCAAAAGAAACTGCCTTGATGCACAAGTGCTTTAAAGTCCGCTAGCTCAAGAATGGGAACCCAATAGTCATAAGATGTCATAAGCATAGTCATAAATCCAATTGTTTCATGAATCCTGCGAGTTGCAAGCCCTGTCCCATCTCTTCATATTGGTCCCAGAGCCGCCACACTTCACGAATCGAGGAAGTTCTGCTGTCACCAAGTCCAGCAGCCGCCTCTGCCACTGATACTCCCTGGACAGAACATCAACAAACTGAAGGGTCAGACTTCAAAGACTTTAGAACATCAACAAACTGAACATCAGAGTTCAAAGACTTTGCAAGACCCGAGAAAGTCTGGGACTGAACGTGCCTGACATGGGAAGCCGGCTATCAGGCCATCGGCTGGACCTAGATCTTTGGCATCCACCGACCTGATGTCTTCGTAGACTGCGGCGTCATCTGCAAGTCCATCTCTGATTCGTTGTTTGATGATGGTCCTGCAAAACTCTTCCTTTTCGACCTAAGCACTTCCAGCTGTTGGTTTGACATTTGAGGAGGGTTGAAAAGAGTGAATGTTTGTAATACTTGTGACTCAGCAATGCGCATACCCAATGCATTGCACCCACCTCAACGATTACGATGAACGCTTTTGTTCAAAGATGTTCAAAGGTTGGCAAAACAATGGATCATGAAACCTTAGGCTCTAGCTGTCTCAATCCAAGCTCGAGTCCGAGCGCCCCTGAAAACAATGAAACTACCTTCGCCTTGGGCTGGATGGCCTCCAAGCAAAGATTCATGTTCTTTTATTTTTGAAGTGCACCACGCCTTCGACTCCATCCAAGGATACAAGAGGCTCAAGCGATCTTTCACCGCTCCAGCGTCAGGACATGTCCAACCTTGCGGGAGTCCTGCAGCAGATTGACAAGGTGGAATTGGTTAGATTGAGAAGGCGCAGAGATTCCTGACATCAGTTCGCCGGTGCTGGGCGTGACGTAGATGCCTTTAGACAACCCATGGTTCCGGCACGCGGAGGTGTGCAGCGATGAGTAGAACACTTGGTTGGCGAAATCCTTGGGTCCCCAAGCAAGGGTGATTCGGAATCCACTTTCATGCCACTGGAAATCAATCCCTGAGTCATGTACGCCACTGCCGCTCTTGGAGAGATAATTTTGGTTCGCCCGCACTGTCGCTCCAAAGCAGCCTCATGTCCAAAAACTATTGCATTCAAGCTGAGCAGGCAAAAGGAAGCCAAAGATCTGAGACGCTTGCGTATGGTGCCCCAGCTCGAAATGGTCAGGGGAGACGACGCGAGCTGGACTTTCGGCGGTGCGTCCTTCGTCTGGGTCCTTGATAGAAGTCGAATCATGTTCAAGTGAAAACCATGCAGAAGTCAATCATGAAATCACGAACTAGGGAGAGTTGCAATCAAGTATCTAGCCGCAGGTTCAACGGTTGCCATTTGGCTTGCGGGAGAAACCACGGTCGGTGAGTATGGATCTTACAATCACCACATGTAAAGGCGATCTTCGGCAGCGTGCCCTGACCAATAACAAGAAGTGTGGTAGATCTGAGCCGAATACTCAGCAATGACCCGCCTTGGCATACTCATCAAGGCTTGCAGAAGAAGACCTGATCGAAAGAGTGAGTGGCACCGTGAGAGGGGACATCGCTGGCCAAGTTGTGGACGGTTGCTGTTGGTCTTCATAGGCCAAGCTCTCTGGTTCTGAACTTAGTAAGGTGGACAATTTGGTTTCAAAGTGTTTAGAAGCTGGGGTGTTTAGTCACGCTGTTACTTACAAGTAAGGGCCCAACCCACTCAAGTCTTCCACAGGCTCCAGGAGAGTGGGCATGGCGCTACAAGGGCTCACCAACAAGGAACTGTATCACTGTTGAACCCAACCAACCTTTGCAACGCAAAGAAACGAAAGGCTCAAAGTTTCAGCATTGACACTCTTTGCAATGCATAACACTGTCAAAGAGAAGCCTGTATACTATATACACTGTGACCCTTTTCCCTGGTGTCGTGCAGATTTTGCACCCACGAACATCCAAGCTTTCAAGGATGTGTTCCCAAACCCACAAAGCTTATATAGGTTGTGGATACCCCCCAAAATCAACAGCTTAAACAAGTGAGGAATCCAACATCGAGGGTTTCACCCGATTGCAATTGCATGCCAGCTTCATGCAACGCCCACCTCACATTCGAAAAGGCCACGTCCACATTGCGCTCTGTTGGAAGATACTCCATGACCTATGCAGCAGCTAAGCGCTACTTCAGCATGTTCGGAAGAATGCATGTCAGGAAAGCAATGGAAAGCACACCGCACCTTGTTCAAAACTATGGTCTTGAACTCCGTTTTTGTAGCCACAGGTTCCTTGGATATCTCAATGCTTCATGTGGTCCCTTCAACACTACACATGACACATGACATAGTACGATCATAGTACATCACATGTCATGTGCCCACATGGCTTGGTTTGAACCTTTGAACCCAAGAGGCAAACTCTGGCATTTGAAGTGTGCTAGAGCTGCTGCCATCCTGTCGGAAAAGCCGACGCTGCTTTGAGACTGAGAGATATTCCTGATTGAGTCTTGAGATGCACTTGAAATTTGAACTTTGGCCTCACCATCGGTCGTCTCATCATCATCGGCCACTTTGATAGGTTCCAATGGTGCGCCTGCCTCACAACAAGTGACCCACTGAAGAGAAAGACCACTAAGTAGCTATTGCGGAGTCTATTGCGGATGTCTTAGGTTCAGACATCCATCCGAGGTAGCTGGTTCTGAAATTCCCTTTTGACATTGGGATGGGTTCCAAGATGATTCAAGTGAAGATTTGGGGAATTGTTTCATGCAAACACTTGATGCATAGCTCAAAACAACACTGCTGGCAAGTCAAAGGCATTCTTAGTTTGGAATTTCATGGAGTACCTAGCGATTAAAACACAAATGCTTGACATTGCAAAACTGCAATCGCTGAAGTGCACTGAATCCCTGCCGAGAAAAGTCCAGCCGACGAAGTTGAAGGGGAGCAATCACCGGAGCTTTCGATCGGACAGTCGCCGGAGATCTCGATCGATCACGCGGAAGGGTCGCCTCCGAAATGATGAAAAGCACCAGTGTTCACACCAACTGAATGTTGAATTCCTGCACTAATCACCATCTTTTGTGGGTTGATCTGGTTGGCCCTGCCTGATATACAGCCATGGACTCTCCTCAAACAAACTGATGGGACACTTGGTTCCCATGAAAACCACATGCACTTCAAGCTAAGATAAGTGCTTCGGACGTCGAGCGCTTGGGCAGCGAGAGCCTGCAAATTTGGTAGCAATTCAACACCTTCCCTGGACCAAAGCCAAAACAATTAGCGCTGACATTATTGCAGCCCTGGCCTGCACCTGCACCCACCCAACCCAACCCAGTAAATAAGGGCCAGGTGGCTTCAGATGGGTAGAAGCGGGCGATCACCACTGGACGCACACACACACAGGCATACAATTAGAAAATGCACCTGACCGTTTTGTTGGTTTAAGGGCAATGCTGGAACACGCTGGAACATGTTTTTACACATAATTTATTCCATTCCCCCAAAGGTTTGTGCGTTTCAAGTAGTTCCATGTGTCCAAACTCAAGATGCATCGCTGCCCAATATTTCACAATGCTCCTTTCATATCACGCACAGTGTTTGTTTCACATGTTCAGTGATGCACTTCCAACCGCATCCTTGCCCAATATCTTTACAATGCTCAAGGTGGGAGGGTTTT